>PVKU01000157.1:0-48384 GCA_004027475.1 Anoura caudifer
CCTCCTCACTCATCTGTCACCACTCTAGACTACCCTCCTCTCTCATCTGTCACCACTCTAGACTACCACCCTCACTCCCTCTGTCACCACTCTGGACTACCACCCTCACTCCCTCTGTCACCACTTTAGACTACCACCCTCACTCCTTCTGTCACCACTCTAGACTGCCCTCCTCACTCCCTCTTTCTGCACCCTAGATTACTCTCCACACTCCCTCTTTCTCCACTCTAGACTAATCTCCTCCCTCTCTCTGTCACCGTTCTAGTGTGCTGCTTTGTCCTGGGACCCAGCCCACAGGCTCTCTCTATGAAGCAGCCCATGGCTTGAGGTTCACAAGCAGGCTTTATCTCTGTGCCAGTCTCTGATCTTCCATGCTAGAGCTCCTGGGAATGGGTGGGTTTTTCCTTGAGTCTTGTGCCAAGGTTGTTTTAGCTCCAGGAGGCTGAGCCCCAGTGGGTGTTGAGTAGGGAAGTGACTGACAACTGTGAGGAAGTTCAATTTTCCTACTTTCCAGAGAGAACGTTGCCAAACCAGGATGGGTTCAGTTGAATGGTGTGACAGGAAGACAGCATCAAGGGACTGGAGTTGTCACCATTTCACTATATAGGAAAACACACCTTTCTTGTATCTAGCAGATCCGCAGGAGCACTGGAGTTAATATGTGAAACTTCTATACCCTCTGCCAAGAATGATAAGTCAGTATTACTGTGACCATTTTACAGGAGGGAAAACTGAGATATGAGGTTCTTTTGTGAAGTTTGTGGCTTCAGCGTTAACAGTATTTATGTACATATAATTAACTATATATGTCTAATATTATTTACATGCATTTCTCATTTTTACTTTCCTGTCATCTTTCTTGATGCCCAATAGCTCTGCAAGACAGACTGATAGTCTCCCAGAACATCACATAGTTTCTGGCTGGGAACACTGTTGGTTGCTTAGCAGCCTTCATTGCCAACTCATTCTTTCCTTGCTGTTTTTTTTACAAGGTCCAAGTAAACCCCCCTCCCCTATGTAATGCTTGTGCCCTGGGGGGAAATCAATCCCAGCAGCTAGGGTGCTCAAATCTCTTTGCTTGTGTTTGGTTCATAAACCCAATTTAGGCCAATCAGCTAAGGAGGTTAACCTAGCAGTTGCTATTAATCCAGATATTGGCTTAAATTGACCAGTTCAGACTGAAGGGGAAAAGGTTTCCTTTCTTTCTGCCCGGACATAACCAAAGGAGAAAGTATCAGAGTTGGTACAAGTGGCCACATTGCAGCCACGAGGGAAGTCAGCCAAAGGAACAGAACTGGAAGAAGCCAGAGCAGGGAGAATTATAGGAAAACAAAGTTAGCTTCCTGATCATACTTCACCTGAAAGCCTGGCTCTGGTCTGCTTGTTGGATCATATAGCAAACTCCTTATTGTTTAAGTCAATTTGCATTGACTTTTTGCTTCCTTGTGTCCAAAAGCATCCTAATGGGCACCTCTGGATGGACACACTTTCCCCCACTTCCACTGTTAGACTTCTCCTCTCCTTCCTCTGGCCCCCTGTCAGAGCCAAGTCGGTGCACACTGAGAGGGCCAGGGCATACTAAATGTGTCTCTGGGCACCACAAATGTCTCTGTGGTATCTTAAGGCTTTAAAAGCTGTGCAGGGATCTGCGGCCTACTTCATTCCTGCTTCCCATTAGGATAAACACATCCCTCAGTGAGGCGAGCCGTACACAGCTCCAGAAATAGCCTGCCCGCCAGAGAAAAGGCACTTTATTTGACAGGCTTCCACAGCCATATCATTATCATATAATCTCTTTTATCCACCCCTTTCCCCTGCCTGGGACTCAAATTGCATCTTTAAAATGTCTAAATAGCAGTTTGATGATCTTCAGTGATGCTGTGCTTGATTCTGAGCTGGGAAAATCCATGTCAAAAGCCCAACTTCAGAGAAATCTGGGTGAGGAGTGGGAAGGATGTTTTCCATCCAATTATTATTTTTATCCTTACCCAAGGATATGTTTATTGATTTTAGAGAGGAAGGGAGGGAGGGAGGGAGGGAGGGAGAGAGAGAGAAACATTGATGTGAGGAAGAAACATCGATCATTGTCCTCATACATGCCCTGACTGGGGATCAAACCTGCAACCTAGGTATCCTAGGTATGTGCCCTGATTGGGAACCGAACCCACAATGTTTTGGTGTATGCAACAACGTTCCAACCAACTGAGCCACCTGGCCAGGGCCATCCAGTTATTTTTCTGTGAAAAAAAGATGGGTTGAAAATACCTGACAATGAATTAAATTTCAACGTCCAAAAGTCCAGCTTTCAATTTCTGAATCAGTGCCATCTTGTGTGAGCACCTGAATGTGACTTTCTGCCCTTGATACTGACTAATGACCCTTACTTCTGGCTTCCCTCTCGCAGGCTAGCACGGCCGATGCATGGGTGTAGATGCCCAGGGGTGCTGGAGAAATCAGGTGAGATGTAAAGAGGTAGTCCCCAGAACAACTAATGATGGCATCTAAAAATGCTGACTGGTAAGACACAGCGTCACAATTCCTGTTGGGGCTGCTCAGGGCGGTCAAAGACAGGATCAGAATGAAACAAAGGAAGCTCTGCACATGGGGGTGGTGAAGGCTAAAGCCATCTGAACTAGCTCTTTTGGAGATGGGTGAATCCCATTTACCCAGGGCTGGCTCTGAACAAAACTGGGGAGCAGGCAGAAGTTTGTCTCCCATGCCTGGCCCACCCCTCCTGCCTCAGTGCCTGCCTTTCACTCTTCCTCTTCCCCTTGCTGAAACACGCTCCAGATCCTTCCTGGACCTGAGTGGCAGACTCCAGCTCCAAGTGCTAAGGGGAAGCCCAGGGAGGTAGCCACGGTGTAGGAAGAGAGTGGGAGCCTTCCAAAAGGGAACAAAGCCTCCTTCAGACAAATCCACTTCCAATAGCAGACTAGAGGCCCTGGTGGGAGAGGAGAGCACAGGGCCTCTATCCCTTGAGCACTCGCTCCGTACTAGCCACTATGCTTACACTATCTCCTTGCAGCAAGAAGTACATGTTATGGAGCTCACTGGCCCCAATTGACGGATGAGAAAACTGAGGTTGAGAGAGTCAAGGAATTTTCCCAAAGTCACACTGCTAATGAAGTGGCCACCGGGATTCAACTCTAGGTCTTTCTGCCACTTGAGGCCTGGCTTACTCTACTACCCACTCTGCTTTCCTACTTAGGTGAGGCAGGCTCTGACCTTTCTTACTCCCTCTTAAACTGACCTTGGGAAGCAAACAACAACTCCCCTGGTGGAGCCCCCAATATGCAGGACTGGGCAGGGGCTGGGAATTGCAGGCCTAAAATCACCTTTTCCTCCTCCTGCAAGTTGCTCCCAATCAATGCTATGTAGCCTGGGCCATCCCAGAAGAAAAGACAACATGGAAGTCCACTAAGTCCTCAAGTTTACAGGGGCTTGTTGGAGTATGCCAGATTTCTACACTTCGTCATCTGTCATTGTTTCTCTTCCAAAGTAGCAATCTCTACTTCCTCAAGCCTCCCGTCAGACCCACTGTGTTCCTCCTCATCTCTGCAGAATCCACCTCCACCACTTCTCAGGATCCCCACCCTCCTGAGACACATGCATGCACACACGCATGTGCGTGCACACATACGAAAATTAGTTCCCCATGACACCAAAATATAAGAGCTTATTAATTATATTTTCTTCTAGATTTCTGGAGTATTAAAGGAAGGTCATTTTCCTCACACTTTTGCTTGAGGAAAATTTCAATCATCAAAATGAAGCCGCGGGGAAGCAGAGCAGATCTGTTTCTGGTGGAGAAGGTTTGGGACAGGCGGCTTTCCTGAGGGCATGTGTGTGTTCGGCGGGTTCTGCTTGTGTGCATGCTGTGGGTGAGTGTTGTCCGTGAGTGTGTGCCCTTAGGAGGCTCTGTGTGCGTGTGTGCCAAGAGGCCAGGGAGCACCAGAGCCCCTTGTCCAGTCAAAGTCAGGCAAAGGAAAATCTGCATTTAATTGTAAATGTTGTAAAAATAATCACACAGAAGACCTCGCTAGCATTGAAACTATGTGCCCTTGACTTAGTGCCTGAGTGTGGAACATCTTTCTACTGAAATGCTTATAAAGCTGTAAACTATAAGTCAAAATTTCTTCAAGAACATGCCTTGTCTTGTTAAGATGATTTTATTTCTGAGGGTGTTCCCAGCCTTTTCTGGGAAAAGGAGGTGGGTGGGAGTGGGATGTCGGGTACTTGCAGGGTGAAGGAGTGGGCCAGGGAGGCTGACTTAGATCTGTCTTAAAGATGTCTTTGTTTTTAATTATCCATGTCTTGAACCACAGCGAAATCAGACTCTCTCTGGAGTTTAAACTCAGATAAAGCACTCTGCATTACAGCCTGCTCTCCACCTCCTGGACAGCAGCCTTTCCCTGCTTATTTTATTTTGTCTTTTTAATTTTAATTTTTATTGAATTTATTGAGGTGACATTGGTTAATAAACTTATATAGGTTTCAGGTGTACAATTAATTCTATAATACACCACCTGTATATTGTATTGTATACTCATCACTTTCTGTCACCATATATCCCCTCTTTACCCTTTTCTACCTCCCCCCACCTCCTCCTTTCTCTCCAGTAATCACCACACTGTTGTCTGTATCTATCAGGTTTTTTTTTCTTTGCTTAATCCCTTCACTTTTTTTAAAAGATTTTATTTATTTATTTTTAGACAGAGGGGAAGGGAGGGAGAAAGAGAGAGAAACGTCGATGTGTGGTTGCCTCTTTGTAATCCCCACTGGGGACCTGGCCCACAACCCAGGCATATGCCCTGACTGGGAATCGAACTAGCCCCCCTTTGGTTTGTAGGATGGCACTCAGTCCACTGAACCACACCAGCCAGGGCTTAATCCCTTCACTTTTTTTTACCTATTCTGTAACCCCCTCCCTTCTGACAGCTGTCAGCTTGTTCACTGTATCTATGAATCTGTTTCTATTTTGTTAGTTTATTTTGTTCATTAGATTCCACATATGAGTGAAATCATATAGTACTTGTCTTTCTCTGATTGGTTTATTTTACTTAGCATAACATTCTCCAGGTCCATCCATGCTGTCGCAAAAGGTAAGCTTTCCTTCTTTTTTACAACTGAATAGTATTCCATTTATAAATGTACCACAGCTTTTTTATCCACTCATCTACTGATGGACACCTGGGCTGCTTCCAAATCTTGGCTATTGCAAATAACACTGCAATGAACATAGGGGTGCATATATTCTTTTGAATCAGTGTTTCGGGGTTCTTTGGATATGTTCCCAAGAGTAGAATCGCTGTTCCCAGCAAAGTGGGAATAGAAAACATACTTCAACATAATAAAGACCATCTATGACTAACCCACAGCCAATATCATACTAATGGGCAAAAACTAAAGGTGTTTCCCTTAAGATCTAGAACAAGACAGAGATTTCTACCTTCACACACGTATTCAACATACTATCAGAAGTCCTAGCCACAGGAATCAGACAAAAAGAAATGAAAGCATCTAAATTAGAAAGAAAGAAGTAAAACTGTCATTATTTGCAGATGATATGATACTGTTTATAGAAAACCCTAGAGATTCCACCAAAACATTACTAGAACTGATAAATGAACTCAATAAAGTAGCAGGATACAAAATAAATATTAAGAAATCAGTTGCATCTTTATACACCAATAATGAACTCCAGAAAGGAAAACTAAGAAAACAATCCCACTTACAATTGCATTAAAAAAAAAAAAAAAAAAAAAAAAAAAAAAAAAAAAAAAAAAAAAAAAAAAAAAAAAAAAAAAAAAAAAAAAAAAAAAAAAAAAAAAAAAAAAAAAAAAAAAAAAAAAAAAAAAAAAAAAAAAAAACCTAGGAATAAATTTAACCAAGGATGTAGAAGACCTATACTCAGAAAATTATAAAACATTCAAGAAAGAAATTGAAGAAGATACAAGTAAGTAGAAATGTATACCATGTTCATGATAGGAAGGATTAACATCATTAAAATGTCCATAAGCCCAAAGCAATCTACATATTCAACACAATTCTAATGAAGAGACCAATGGTATATTTCACAGAACTACAACAAATATTCCCAAAATTTATATGGAACCACAAAAGACCCTAAAACCTACAGCAATCTTAAGAAAGGAGAACGAAATTGGAGGAACTGATATCAAACTATACTATAAGGCCATGGTAGTCAAAACAGCATGGTATTGTCATAAAAACAGCCATATAGTCAATGGAAGAGAATAAAGAGCCTAGAAATAAACCTATGCCTTTACGCTCAATTAATATTTGACAAAGGAGGCAAAAACATACAATGGAGTAAAGACAATCTCTTTCATAAATGGTGTTGGGAAAATTGGACAGATAAGTGCAAAAAAAGTGAAACTAGGCCTTTCTTCATTTGAAGATTATTTATTGCTTCTTAACCACCTTCCATGCCGCTAAATGATTCTCCATGCTCTGAAAAGAAAACAGCCCAGTGAGATTTTATTTTATTTCCCTGAGTCCTGGCTTGTCCTCCACCTCGTCTCAGGGAGCATTTCAGGCTGGAAAATGTGCCCAGCTCTGCCCTCCGGGGGCTGCTCTGTGTCCTCGACCTGGCCAAGAAAAGGCCCCTGGCGTCCACTAGTCACAGGACTGCCTCTAGGCCTGCCTGACTGTACTTTCAAAGGAGAGGAAAACAAACTGCTTCTAGAAGCTTGCTGAGAAGGAGTTCAGGCCCACCCCTCAGGATATTCAGTGGGTGGGCACCCCTCCTCGACTTTAAAACACAGATTTGGCCTAAGAGAACCGATGCCAACCCCCCTGGCTCCCCACCCAGGTCCAAAATAAATTCACACCTCCTCATTTCTGTCAGTCTGAGGAAAAACAAGCCAGCCAAGCTCAGCCAGTTGGACGAGCCACAGAATACATGTTTTCAGATATTTTAAAATTAATTTTATTTCCTGCTCATATTTTTAATTTCACTTCCGTTACCAGAATGTAACTGTGCTGTACCTCTTGTAAGGAAAACTGCAAATTCTATAGTTAGACTCCCCTCACCTGCTCTGCCCCCAACTCCAGGCTTTGTTTGCACGCCCTGTACTGCCCTCCACCTAGGCTGTGGTCCTGGGGGAAGGGCAGACTACAGCCCCTTCCTCCTTCAGGTTCTACTTTATAGCTCAGGCTCCCACCCCTTTGTTGGGCCTTAACTCTTACTTCCCTGCCCAGCTTGGACAGTGTCAGGGACCCTGAGACCAGTACCCACTCTCCAGGCAGCAGGATGGAGGTGCCTAGGGGTCTGTCTGGCTCCCTCACTGCCCTGCTCTCCTCCCTCTCCTCCTCTGTTCAGGCCTTGCCCTCCTTCACTCCTGAGCCCTTTTAAAAAAACAAAAAGCCTAAAGAGTAGGTCAAAATCTTTAAAAGAAACTTTAAAATGCTCTCTATACGGTAGGCCATAATAATAGCAAACATTCAGTGGAGTTCACCAAGTGCTGGGCACCTTATACAGATTAATTCCTTTACTACTCACAACCACCCCATGAGGTGAATACTATTATCATCCCACTGAGGCACAGAGAGGCTGAGACTTGCCTGAGGTTACCCAGCCAGGATGTGGGAGGGCTGGGGTTTGAACACATACAGCTCTGACAATCACATTATTCTAGCTCTCTAATGAGAAATTTTCTCTTATGAGAAAGAAAACAGATTTTTATAATTTTTACTAGTACAGTAGTATTTCATTTATTAAAAGTCAATAACTTGATAGTCTCAACCATTCGGGCCTCAATCAAGAACTGAAAATGTAAGTAAAGGGGGCCTTTGAGAGACTAAAGAATATATCACAAAATTCAAATCCAAACACTCCTAAGGAAAACCCCTCAGGCCTTCCTGAAAGATCCCAAAAACAGATTAACTCTTATTTTACAGGCAGTTCTAACAGGCTTGCTGGGTGGTTTCCCAGCCACAGTTCATCAGAGACAACAAGTGAGAAGGCAGTTAACATCAACCTCGCAGGGAGGTGTAAGTCAAACCACAGCATCGGGCCCAGCCAGATTTGCAGTCAATATAAATGATGTTAGTGATGAATTTCAAGTTAATGTAGGAAAATGCTGATATGATAATTATAACTAAAAACAAGCAAGATGCAAAATTATATCTATAGTATGGCTTCAACATGTACAACAAGCAAACAAAACTCAAAACTATGAAAAAAGAGATAAAGTAGGAATATACCAAGATGTGGTTTTCTCTGGATGCCAGGGCGATTTTTTTTCTACTTTTCTGTGGTTTTTTCTGTTTTCAAATTTTCTGTAATGAGTGTGTAGTCTTTTTATAATGAAGAACTCCCAATGAACTTTAAAAAGAGAAATCAAGAAAGAGGAAGGGAGAGAGAAAGAAAAGGGAGGTTATGTTAGGCAGGTGCAAGCCATGTTAACGGGCAGTGAAGGAAAGGAAGAGAAACTCTTTAATTCACATCCAAAAATTCAAAATGCCTGACAGTACAGGAGCCACTTTCTAGAAGGGCAAATAGCTCTACATAAATCAATCACCTTGAATATATCACTATTAATCAACTGGCAATTAGAACAATAATTACTATTAAGTAAGCACTTACATCTCTGTAGGCAAATACTTTAGTTATAAAATCACTAGATTTCAAATGGTCCATGTGAGGGAGGTATGCTTTCCCTCAATTTACCCATGAAAACCTGATCCATGACAATTGCTATTTCTTAGGGTGAAGGTTTAAGTCTGTTCATGATCTCCAGCTAAAACAAGAGACAAGAACCCAAAAGTAGACATATTCCCATTTAAAATATCTAAAATGGATAAGAGTATTTTGTTATTTAAAGGGCGAGATTCAGGTGTAAAACACCTTATAGTACTGGGGTGGGGGTGCTCTGCAGGACCACAGCAGGACTAAGAAAGCTCTGCCTTTCTTGCTAGAGAATCTTCTAGCACCTTGAAGCAGTGCATTCCCTTCTGAGCAAATCATACTAATATTGCCCTAAAACAGAGCTTCATGCAAAAAAAGCACTCAACACAAGTTTTATTTTAAGGAAAGAAGAGGGGATCTTCTGGCCAAGATGGAGGCATAGGTAGATATGCTTCACTTCCTTGCACAACCAAAAGAAGGATAACAACCAATTTAAAAACAAAAAGCAATCAGAACTGCCAGAAAATCAACTGTATGGAAGTCTGACAACCAAAGAGTTAAAGAAACATTCATCCAGACTGGTAGGAGAGGCAAGATGGGAAGCCAGGGTGGTAAGAATGCACAACAAGACATGGCTGGAGGACCAGGATATCATACATTTGATAGTGGATAAGCCAGGAGGAACAACTGGGGAGCAAGACAGACCATGCAACTCAGGGTTCCAGCGTGGGGAAATAAAGCCTCAAAACCTCTGACTATAAAAACCTGTGAGGGTGCGGTGGTGGGAGAAGCTCCCAGCCCCACAGGAGAGTCATTGAGGGACCCACAGGATCCTAGAATATACACAAGTCCACGCACCTGAGAATCAGCACCCGAAAGAGTGCTGATTATAGTAAGCAAGGGAAGTGACTGAAAGCTGGGTGAGAGCCAAGCAAGTGACACTGTTCCCTTTCTGACACCCCCCCTACATACAGTCCATAATGCAGTGAAGTGGGTTGCCCCACCCTGACAAATACCTAAGGCTCCACCCCTTACAACATAACAGGTGTTCTGAGACAAAGAAATGTGGCCCAAATGAAAGAACAGATCAAAACTACAGAAAAAGAACCAAGTGACAAGGAGATAACCAACCTATCAGATGCAGGGTTCAAAACACTGGTAATCAGGATGCTCACAGAAATGGTTAAATATGGTCGCAAAACAGAGGAAGAAGTGAAGGCTATGCAAAATGAAATAAAGGAAAATATACAGGGAATCAACAGTGAAGGGAAGAAAACCAGGTTTCAAATCAATGATTTGGACCAGAAGGGAGAAAGAAACATTCAACCAGAACAGAATGAAGAAACAAGAATTCAAAAAAATGTGGAGAGGCTTAGGAACCTCTGAGACAACTTTAAATGTTCCAACATCCGAATCATAGGGGTGCCAGAAGGAGATGGGAAGAGCAAGAAATTGAAAACTTATTTGAAAAATTAATGAAGGGGAACTTCCCCAGTCTGGCAAAGGAAATAGACTTCCAGGAAGTCCAGGAAGCTCAGAGAGTCCCAAAGAAGATAACCCAAGGAAGCACACACCAAGGCACATCAAAATTACATCACCCAAGGTTAAAGATAAGGAGAGAATCTTAAAAGCAGCAAGAAAAAAGGGAAAAGTTACCTTTAAAGGAGTTCATATAAGACTATCAGCTGATTTCTCAAAAGAGAATTTACAGGCAAGAAGGGGCTAGAAAGAAGTATTCAAAGTCATGAAAAGCAAGGACCTATGTCCAAGATCACTCTATCCAGCAAAGCTGTCATTTAGAATGGAAGGGCAGATAAAGTGCTTCCCAGATAAGGTCAAATTAAAGGAGTTCATCATCACTAAGCCCTTATTATATGAAATGTTAAAGGGACTTATCTAAGAAAAAGAAGAAGATCAGAAGTATGAACAGTAAAATGACAACAACCTCACAACTACCAACTACCGAACCTAAAAAAAAAAAAACAAAAAAACAAACTAAGCAAACATCTAGAACAGGAAGAGAATCACAGAAATGGAGATAACATGGAGGATTATGAGCAGGGAGGGGAAGGGGAGAGGGTGGAGAAAAAGGCACAAGGAATAATAAGCATATTTTGTAGGCACAGAATAGACAGGAGGAGTTTAAGAATTGTATAGCAAATGGAGAAGCCGAAGAACTTACAGGTACGACTCATGGACCTGAACTAAGGCAGGGGCGAGGGGAATGCTGGAGGGAGAAGGTGCAGGGCAGATGAGAGAAAAGGGGAGAAAAAAATAGGACAACTACAATAGCATAATCAATAAAATATACTTTAAAAAATAAGAAAAAAAGAAAGGAAATAGGGATGGGGTGGAGGGAGGGAGTGGGAGGAGGTAGGGAGAAAGTTTCTGTGAGTTGTGGGCCCACAATTCTTATTACACAACCCCAGTGACTGAGAGAGCCTCAGGTAATGACAACCAGGGCCTCCGCTAAAATATAAATGGTATCCAGGAAGGCTGCTTAAGCTATTAAGTTAGCTCTCTAATGAGCACAGTGTTAAGGGATTGAAACACGGGAGGGATAAATTTTGATGAAGGAAGAACTGGGTGTGCAACTGGGGAAAGGAGACTTTCTTTTCCTTAGAGGTGTAGTTAATTTAAAATAAAGTTGTTTTCATAACGTCGTAACATTTTAGCTCTGAAAGGTACCTTGACCATCATCTAGTTTCTAGTCCAATTTCCTTGCTTTGCATGTAAGGAAACCAAGTCCCAGAGAGGAGAATTGATTTACCTGGGGCCCCACTGCAAGTCTGCGCCCAAGACTGAACCACTTTCCTAACTTCTTGCTGCAGCAAATGCATTTTGACGCTGGAGCCTGAAGCTACACCACAGAGAACGAGGCCCAGTTTCCCTTCAAAGACTGCAGCTGCTGCTGTGCAGAAGAGACACTGTGTTCTCAATGCAGTTATGAAAATTCTCGTCAAGTGAGTTTCCAGGCCACATCCCCCTGCCCTTGCCACCTGGGCTGGCTTGAGACAAGGGTCTTACAAATGATCACCCTGTAAAACCCAAACCAGAGCAAGGCTCACCCCTGGCCTAACCCTAACCTGCACTCAGCCCAAACATCTGTATCTTCACTGAACCACAAAAGAAATTAAAGTCCCTCAGAAAAATTCCTAGTGAAGCATTATGAACCAGAACCAAATGGATGTGCTTTCAATGCAGCCGAAGCAGAACAGAACCTGGAACATCAGAATGTTCTCCGACCCCAAGAAGTTTCAGCTCTTGGTCATTAGAGGGATGTGGATAAAGAGAGACAGTGGGGGTAGGAAAAAAACTCTCTCCTGGTAAAGAGAAAGTAGAAGTTAGAGGTCAGCTACCCACAGTGTGGATTTCCCATTCCATGCCCTAGGGCATCTGAGGCTCCTGTTTAAGGGGCAGGACAGAAAGCTGAGCTCTGCCCCACCCAGCCTCAATAGCAGTGGCTCCTTGAGGGCCAGAGACCTCAGGAGCCCTCACGACAAAGGTGAAGACTGAAGACAGGCAGGACACCCATGTCTCATGTGTTTTGTATAAATGGTCAATGATTTGTGTTATAGAGGTATACTGAGTTAGGAAGACCGTTTTTGAAGAACATGACATAAAATTACATGACTTCTTATCAGCATTTTAGGAACCTACCAACTAGTTTCATTCTGGTGAAGACAAATGCCAGCAGATTGACATGTGCATCTGTGTGAACTGGTGGAGAGTGTCCTTGGGAATGCCAACAGTCTTTTGTGGCCAAACTTTCATTCATCTTTCCTTTTCCAACTCAGATGTCCTCCCCTCTACTAAACCCACTTGACTATCTGCACAGTCCCATGGCGGAAACTGTTGCCTCCTCTGAACCCTCACGGAAGTGGAGCTGTACTTCTCCTGAAAGACTGAATCATTTGTACTTCTGATTATAATTCTTGATGCCTGTGTGCAACTTGGGGAAAGGTCTCCTGTCTGATTTCTCCCACTCCCTGGCCTTCCTCACAGCACCCAGCATGTGACAGCCACACAGTAAATGCTTATTAAGTGAACACATAAATTTCTGAGGTTGCTATTTCCTGAGTGAGGGTACTTAGCCTCCACTGATTGGCTGAAGAGGAGCCAGGAGCCCTCTGAAATCACACACAAGTCTGTGTGGACAGCCATGCCCATGCGCTGTTTGGGAAAGAGAGTGCACAGATTCTCAGAGCGGTCCAGTCCCCAGAACAGTTAAGAACCACAGTTCCAGGATGACTGTAAGGATTGTAAGGATGTAAGACCAAACAAGGTCTATGAGAGAGCTGGGAATTCTGTCCAGAGGAATGTATTGTGTTGAGCTCCCGGAAGCTGGCAGATGGGCCACACTTCCCCTCTCTCTCTGTCTTTCCACACCTCACTCAACAGTAATAACGTTAATAACTGTCGCTGTTTTTTCCAGCACCTATTTAAGCCCCAGGCTTTGTTCTAATGTTTGCTGCATTGCAAATGAAGAAACCAAGGCTCCAAGAGGAAGAGGTCTTTGAGTTCACCAAGGGGGTAAGTACAGACTGGGATCTGAACCCCACATTACCCCCCTGATGTGGCTCATAGGACACATGCAGACAGGGCTCCACGTGGTGCCCCTGGCATGGCAGGGACCTCCAATTAGGAACTCTCAAGGTCCCAGCTGTATAAAATGTGTGTTTGGATGCATGTGCACATGTGTGTATAACAAGAGTTGGATGGATGGATGGACAGATAGATGGATGGATGGATGGATGGACAGACGAATGGATGGACAGATGAGTGGATGGGTGGATAAATTCCTAGGTGGAGGGGGAAAGAAAACCCACCTTCAGGTACTTACAGATGTTTATCATTCAGATTTATAGTCATGGCACAAACTGAATCAAATTGATACACAAATTTTCTCCCTGATTTGGAGAACAATAAATTCAAACAAAAAGACTATGTGCTCTGTTATGAGTTGAATTGAATCCCCTGCCCCCCAACAACAACAAAAAAAAACCTCATATGTGAAGTCCTAGCCCCCGTACCTCTGAATGTGACCTTATTTGGAAATGGGGTCACTGCAGATATGACCAGTTAAGATGAGGTTATATCAGAGTGGAGTAGGACCCTGTCCACTGTTATGTTGATGATTGCTATTCTTATAAAAAGGGGAAACTTGGGCATGGACACACCCCAGGAGAGTGCCATGTGAAGATGAAGACAGAGCTCTAGAAGCCAAGAAACACCAGAGATCACCAGCAAACCCCCAGCAGGTAGGCAAGAGGCATGAAGCAGGCTTTCCCTTACAGCCTCTGAAGGAACCAACCCTGCTGACACCTTGACCAGACCTTTGTCCTCCAGAACTGAGACAATTCATTTCTATAGTTGAAGCCACCTGCTTTGTAGCACTTCATTAAGGCATTCCTAGGAAACTAATACCCTCCTACTTTTGCAAAAAAAAAAAAAAAAAAAAAAAGAGTGAAGGTGAGAAAAGGTGCTAGAGATCTGAACTCTCGTTCTGCCCCATGTGCCAAAGTCTAACATTTATTCCTCTGGTCTTCTGACAACGTGGAGATAAAAAAGCAGGCAGTACCTGCATGGCATTGGGAGGGAAAGCTATTCTGAACTGATTGAATTTTGTCCAGCATCACGGTTTGGTTTTCTCATCAAACTTTTCTTGAACTGTGTACATTTTTCCTTAATTCAAACCACTGTTCTCTAGATGCCTGCATTGCTTATTTGTTCATTTACTTTTGATGAATAATTAACAACACTAAAAAGCCAAAGCTCTGGGAATCTGGTTAGAAAGCATCTTTCCCCGGTTTCCAGGTTTACAACTGAGCAACCTTCAAGCCTTAACTGTGACCCATGGCATGTCGGACCCTGGGCAAGGCTAACTGATGCGGAAGGAAAGGTCTGGGAACAGCCCCTACCCACAAGGAGACTACGGTTCAGCAGAGGAAACAAGGTTAAAGGGAGACGCACTCCACAATGTCTGTGTAATGGTGAAAGACAATAACGTGAGAGGAGTCCAGGCAATGGCCAAATGAAAGCCGTGTCAACCAGAACAACGAGCTTGGATAAGGGAGGAAGAAGTTTGGGTAAATCAAGATGAGAACAGATAAATTGAAACATGCAATAGCTTGAAATTCATGCTTTGCCCAAGTCAAGGGGAACTTGAAACTTAAGTTTCCAGATCACATCTAAATTTAGAGCCAGAGTTTTAAGTGAGTTTGAAACCTGGCCAAATTGCCTATCTTTCAGGTTCAATTTCTTGATGTATTTGAAGCCACAAACATAACATTTCTAAACAGAGGAACCAAAAGTCAAAGGAAGTCAACTGGGTTGGGTCCCCAGTTGACCCCCAGAAGCCCCACCGAGGCTGCCGTGAGAATCGGCAGAGAATCGGCAGATACATTTTCTCATCTTGTCCCCAAATTTGTGGACCTAAGGCCCCTCAATTCTGACTGACATTTACTTGAGGAAGTAGGAGGTAGGAAAATGGGGGCTCGAGGCCCCTGCCCAAGCGACCCAAGAGAGACACACCAAGCATTCAAGGGAAGAAAAACAGATGAAGCTGGAAGGTTGGACACAATGGAGCCTAATGGATTTAGAATTTGGAAATAGACTGAAGTCTCATGACCCATTCCCTTTGTGTGCTGCAGGCTGCTTCCAAGGCAAGCCCTGAGTTCGGTTAGGTTCACCCTAAGGTGTACAGTCAGGTTCACACCTTGATTTTTCAGTTCACTCAGGGGCACTCAGGGCTCACCCTGGGGAATCAAGACATAACCACTAACTCACAGGAGGATGGAAGGGATCAAATGTGCCCTTTACATGGTGGGGTAACTGGTAGGTCCACTCTGGAAATCAAACCCCAAGCCTCTGAGTGACCAGAGAGGAAAGAAAAATAAGTCAGTGACCTCTACTCTCTGGATCCCAATTTTCTCACCTGGAAAATACAGGGATCAGATTTCAATGGTTTGTACAGTCTTTCCCATTCCCAAATTCCTATTCTAAGAAGGTCAGTGCCTTTCTCTAGAACCAGGTACCTATTCATTGGGCACCGCAGCTGCCTTAATAGCTCCTCAGACTTTCTCTGTAAGGAGGGAGATCTGTATAAAGTAACAGGTGTCTGAGATGGGCCAGCTGTGGCAGGGCACCACCAGGAAAGAGCTCCATTTCTGTCACCACCAGTGCCTTTGGTCAGTCTCTTTGGTTTGAGTTCTCCAACCTTGGATGACAGCTTTTCTTGTCCCCTTTAGAAAGTGTAACAGTCTGATTTTCAAGTATTGTAAAGTCCAGTACAATCGAAATGAAAACTTCAACCTCTTATCAATTCAGACTTCTGTCTTCCCTCCCCTCTGCTCTGGGGCTTCAGCAGAAACTCAAAGACAACAGGGACAGCACCATCTAGCCCCTCTTACATATATGGAAGGTATGATTGGTTCGGTGTTGCGTTTTGTCACTATTCACTAAATTGTGTGTGGTATGGAACAGCCCCACATCTCAATGGCTTCAGATAACAAGGTTGACTTCTCACTCACACTTCATGTGCCTGCAGGTGGCTGTCCTCCACGTGTCTTTATTCCAGGGCCCAGGCTGAAGGAGCAGCGCCCATCTAGAACGTGCCACTCCCGAGGCAGAGGGCAGAGGGCAGAGGGCGGAGGGAAAATCTCAACGGCTTTTAAAGCTTCCAATCAGATGTGGTGTACACCACTTCCTACTCACATCCCATTGGTCAAAGCGAGTCCAGGGCGCCAGGAGGTACACTCCTCCCCAAGGGGGCGCTGCGAATCATGTAGCAGCAGGCAGGGGTGTGTGGTCCTCTCATAGGTGAGCAGCAAATAAGTGGAAACAGTAAGATCATCTACCGCAGTAATCTTTAATAATTTCCTAGAAATTCATCATTTCATTTGAGTTTATTTAATTGATATGACATCAACTACAGTTTATCTCACAGCAATCACATTTTAGATTGTGCACTCCTGCAACGTTCTACGGTTGTCCCAGTCCCCAGTTTACGTCTCATAGGTAGGCCATTCTCAAGACGGGCAGTCACAGATATGTTATTCTAGTTCATATTTCGAAAAGCTACATTTTCTCATCTTGTCCCCAAATTTGTGGACCTAAGGCCCCTCAATTCTGACTGACATTTACTTGAGGAAGTAGGAGGTAGGAAAATGGGGGCTCGAGGCCAGTGCCTTACTCAGTGCCTGGCACATAGTAAGGGCTCAGCTGGGTGCTGAGTGAGAGAATGAACAAACGAATGGCCTGTGGCAACTATCAGCTGTGTCCCTAGAAGGCTCGATGACGCGAAGGGTCAGCCTTTGGTGGCCAACAGGAAGAAACGGTGTTCAGTGTTGGAGCCAACTTCAGGGTTGCGGCAGACAGACTCTTAAGGTGGCTTTCACGATTCCGACCTCCTGGTGGTCACGTCCTTGTGCGATCCCCAATCCTTCAGTGCGGGACCCGGGACTTGCTTCTACCTGGTAGAATATGACAGGTTGTATGAGATTACAGGTATGTGACGGCGTGTTTCATTACATAAAACGACAACACCTGTCTTACTGGCCTCTCTCACTCCCTCACCAGCTTTGAAGAAGCAAGCTGCCATGTTGGAGCCGCCTTTGTGGGAAGGCCCCATCGTGGCAATGAACAGAGGGCAGCCACTGGGCACTGAGGGTGGACTCCAGCTGACAGCCACAAAGAAAGTGAGGCCTTCAGCCCTACAGCGTCCGGGAGCTTCCTTCTGAGCCCTAGCTGACAGCTGGATTTCTGCCTCTTAAGACCGCACTCGGAGGGCCCGGCTAAGCCACGCCCAGGCTCCTGACCCACAGGCACCAAGATAAGGAATCTGTTTGGTTAAGCCAAGTGTGGAGATTTGTTTCAAGGTAATAGCAAACTAGACCCTTTAGCTCTACAAGACCCTCCCTACAGAGTCTTGAGGAAGATATTATCCACAGTGTGCACCAGAAAACGGGGCTCATGAGGCAGAATGACTTGTCCAAAGCTAACAACTATCTGGTGTCAAAGCCAGGATGAGGAGCCACCCTTCCTGCCTTCTTCATCAATGAATTTAAGAGCACTAGAAGGAGCCCTGGCTGGTATAGCTCAGTGGATTGAGCGTGGGCTGTCAACCAAAGGGTTGCTTGTTCAATTCCCAGTCAGGGCATATGCCTGGGTTGCAGGCCAGGTCCCCAGTAGGGGGCCATGTAGGAGGCAACCACACATTGATGTTTCTCTCCCTCTCTTTCTCCTTCCCCTCTATTTAAAAATAAATAAAATACTTTTTTTTTAAAGAAAGAGCACTAAAAGGAGCTCCCTTCCTGGGGTGCTGCAAGTCCATCTGTCTGCTAAGGCTTCTGGGACTATCCGATCAAGGAATGGTTACCTGGCAGGCAGGGGACCTTAGCTGTGGTGTTTTGCCTGCTATGCCCTGAGAACAGAAGACCCACCTAAACTACCTCTGGTCCGAAGGCCGTACTCTCTTCATACCCAGGAGAATTACTGGGAAACTACTAATTTAGGCAACAGAACCTAACAGCCAACAGCTGAGGAGCTTTGCTCCCCACTAGCCTCTTAACCAGCTCAACAAGCAAAGTAACTTCATTCAAGTGTCTCTTCTAGGAAACTGAGGCTGTGTTGGTATCAGAAGGGCTTATGGGATCATTCTACAAGGAAGAAAGGCACATGCCACAGAGCAAAGAACCCAGGAAAACCAGAAAATCTGTACTTAACAGCTATGGGCTGTGGGGCAGAAGTGAACTTGCATGACCCCCTGAGAGTAGAGGCCCCCAGCTTTCAAGTAGGAGGGTCTGTTTTTTAATGTAGAAGTTGTTGATAGTAGTTATGTTCTTACATCTGTGGTACAGAAAATCCCTAAAGATAACAATCCACTAAAACTTCAGTAACATTTTTCCACGGATTTGCATTTGGCTCCTTGCAACAGGACTTTGTGTCTGTCCAGCCCACATGTGCAGCATCGATATTTCTCCAGCCTAAATCAAAACAATGGCTTGGACTCATTTGGTGAACTCACTGGTACTGCTTTGTAGCTTATGTCAATTTGAAGTTTAGTTGAAACAGTGAAGGCTTCTACCTTAAATCTGGTCATACATCCAACTTGTTTAGAATTTAAATGTCGGTGCCATTGTGTTCAAAAACAGAACATCACTTTATAATGCGAAGCCCAGCAGAAGCTCTGAAATGCCCAAATGATTCAGAACAATGTCTCTTTGCAGATAAAAGACATAATTTCATTTCCAAAAGCCAAAAAAAAAAAAAAGGTTTTTTCAACTAGGCGCCAAATTTATGATTCATGCTTGTCAAATTGGAAACAGTAGTAGTTAAAAATTCAGATTTGGAAATAGACCTTCATATGAATACCAGCTCTGCTGCTTGTTAGCTCTCTAACCTTGGTGGTTTCTTAGATTCTCTGAGCTTCAGTCCTCTCAAGTCAAAATGTATTTGTTTTCTGTTGCTGCATAACAAATTACCATAAACAAACCCATTCACTATCTCATAGTTTCTATAGGTCAGCATCCAGATGGGGTCCTCTGCCCAGGGATTCACAAGCCTGTAATCGAGGTGCTGGCCAGCCTGCATTCTCATCTGGAGACTCTAGAAAAGGATCTGCTTCCAAGCACATTGAAGGGTTGGCAGAATTCAGCTCCTTGCTGTGTGATTGAGGTCCCCCTTTGCTTGCTGGCCGCTGGATGGGACTGCTCTTGGCTCCTGGAGGCTGCCCTCAGCTCCTCCCCATGTGGCCCCCTCCATTGGCAGTTCACAACAAGGCAGCTCACTTCTTCAAGGTCAACTGCAGCATCTCTCCCTCTCTGCAAAAGATGATGTTTTATATAACCTAATCACAGTGTTAACAATCCCATCGCCTTTGCCTTATTACATAACTTAAGCACAAGAGTGGTGGTCTACCATATTCGCAGGTCCTGCCCACACTCAACAGGGGGAGATTATGTAGGATGTGTATTCCAGGGGGCAGAACTCCTGGGGGCCACCTTAGAATCCTGCCTGCCATGGGGCTGTGGGATTAAATAAGACACTGCTTGTAAAGTGCTCACTGCTGCACGTGGCCCACGGAAACCTCCATATGTGGATGTCATAGTGTGTGTGACAGGCAGGATAATGGCCCTTGAAGATATCCTTGGGACCTGTAAATGTGTTATGCCACACGGCAAAGAGAATGGAGGCTGTGGACGGTGTCAGTTGGCTGTAAAACAGAGAGATTATCATGAATCAGCTCTTTATATAATGTAAGAGCCCTTCAAGGTGGAAGAGGGAAGAAAAAGATTTAGAACCAGAGAAACGGCAGGATGAAAAGACTTGGCCCAGCATTGCTGGCTTTGACAATGGAAGAAGACAACCAAGAGCCAAGGAATGTGGGTGGCAATGAATGTGGCCAAGCTGGATGGGGCAAGAAATAGATTTTCCCCTAGAGCCTCCAGAAAAAAAAAAAAAAAAAAAATGCAAAAAACAAAAAAACAAAACAAAAAAAACCCACCCTTGTTGTCACCCTGACTTTAGCCCAGTGAGACCCATTTCAGACTTCCGACCTCCAGAGCTGAAAAATAATAAATCTGTGTTGTTTTAGGCCACTGTGTTTATCGTGATTTGTTACATCTGTAGAAAACAAATACAATATATTACATAGGTTATTGGAACTAAAAAAAGGCTAAAATTTATCAATTCACTAACCATTTATAAAAGCTGATTGAAAAACTGTGAAGTGTGAAGTCTACAAGGGAGAAAGCAATAGTTCCCCTCGGCCCACCCCCTGCTTGGCCTGAGCATGCATGGTGAGAGGCCTGTGGAGACGGAAGGCAGAGCAGTTCAGAGGAGATGCATCCCTCAGACAACAGTGGAGAACTAGCACTGAAAAAAACGTTGCATTGTGGGGACTGGATGGGGTTGTTGGGAAATATCTGAAGGGCTGTCTTTTGGAAGAGAACTTAGAAGTATCATGTACAGTCCCAAGGGGGGAATCTACTGGGTAAAAGCTACTGGAACTCAGCACTCAGCTCAGCGTGAGTAATTCCTTCCTGGAAGTCGATGATTATATTAATTAGAAATAATAGAGACCAGAACAAACAATGGCTTAAATGAGAGAAGCGTCTTTTCTGTCACAGTAAGTTCGGTCTGAAGGTGAGCAGTCCAGGACTGGTTTGACGGCTTTATGATGTCATGGTCCCAGGCTCCTTCTCCCTTGGCAGGCTGCCTCCCTGGCTTGAGGCTCCTGCCCACATGGCCCAAGACAGAGAACACCACACCCACATTCTGGGAAGCGGGAAGGGGAAGGGTATTGCTTTTAAGTTCTCATCCCAGAACGAACATCACTTTTGCTCTCAGTCCAACGACAACATAGGGATAGGCCCTCACCTGGCAGCAAAGGAAACTGGGAAACTCATCCTTATTCTGGGTGGCCATGTGACCTTCTAAAAAATTGGAGGTTCTAGTACCATGGGAGAGGAGGGGGAAACTGGTCCTGGGGGAGGGGGCAACCAGCAGGCACTGCACAGTGATGACTGGTTATTTTGGACCCAGGGATTTCCCTCTCTGTGACGGACCCTCACGGTTTTGGCGCTCCACTAGCACCCTGGTTTCCTTTTCAGGAATGCACCTCTCTCCCAGGAGCTGTTAACGGAGGTGCCGCTCTCCCATAGCCAAGAGCTCCATCTTTCATTCTACCTCCAGCCTCAGGGAAAGACCAATTCCTGTTACCCCTCAAAATGCCTAGTGCCTGCCTTTTCTCATACTCGTTCTCAAACCTTTCCGTGTCATTCCGATCATTTCCTTCCATTAGGATCAGTTAGAGGGGGGCTTCTGTTGCTTGCAGCCCACGACCCCTCACAGGCACACTGTCCCTGAGCCTTCTGGCAGAAGCTTGCAACATGTTGGCAGAACCAGAAGCAATCCCGTTGCAGGGCAGCCCATGTTCTAGTATTACACCGGAGAGCCAGAAAGCGTAACACCCACTAAATGAAATGATTTATGTGAGGGTTCACACTGCCATCAGTGAGGCACTCGGGATGAGCAATCAGAGCTGGTACAGGACAGACTGATCCCATTAAGCAGGGGTTGGCAAACTTCTTCTCTCTTTTCCTTTCTTTTCAAAGGCCAGATCACAAGTAGTTTAGTCTCGGTCACAACTGCTCCATTCTGCATTGTAATGTGAAAACAGCCACCGATAACACATGAAGGAATGGACATGTCTGCATTCCAATAAAGCTTTATGCCGAAAGCAGACAGCAGGCTGGGTTTGGCCTGTGGGTCCTATTTTGCTGACTCTGCCATTAAGGGTTCAACTCCTCCTCTCTCTCCCTGCTCTGCCTTAGCATGAGGCTCTTGTCGTTGTGCTCGTCCCATCGTTGCCAGAGGTGGCCGGCTACTCTACCTCCACCGTCACCTCCTTTTAAAATATCTTGCTAGATGTCACCCAGTCACCCCCACCTACATCTTGTTGGCCCAACCCATATCACATGACCACCTCCATCAGAAAAAAATGGAATGTGGTGGATTTTGGAGGGATACTGTCCCACTCTGAATAAAGCAGGGTTCATCATGGAAGGAAGGGGGAAAGGGAAAGAGAGAGGGAGGCGGGGTGGCAGACAGCATGGATCAAGAGCAGGCAATGAGCAGTGTCTACCGCAGGCCAGCACTTGTCCACTCTGGTGTCCCCACGCCCAGCACGGTGCTGGGCACACAGTGAGGAAGAAGAAGAGGATGGTAACAACTCTGGAGCCAGGGGCTGGGCTAATCAATTTCCATTCATTTGTTTGTTTAACCCTAAACACAACCCTGTAGCATAAGTACTGTTATTCTTCCAGGTTTACACACGGTGGAGACTAAAGTTATGCATCTTGCCCAAGATCACAATTAGGAAGCAGCACAGCCAGGATTCAAACCTACATATATCTGACTTTGAGCCAGCGCTCAAAGCCACCAAAATATGTTTATGGAAAGACTGAGGCTGAACCAGACGACCTTGACATTGACGGGTGCCTCCACCCTGATAGGCTGTGATAGCTACTGTGGCTTCAGCAAGCTGAAACGGGGCCTTTCTGTGGTTTCCACCTCATGCCCAGGACAAGGCTCCAATTACTGTCCTTTCCAATTTCTTTCTCCCCAGTTATGCTGACCATAGTTTCTGCAACAAAAATCAGGACACATTCATCTGGCACTGGCCTGACACATGGTCTCCCAACACAGCAGGCTGTTTGAAATCAAGACTTTCTTGGAAATTCTGGGACACAGAGTTGCTACCCTGGGGTCCCTCTCAATTGGGAATGAAGGCTTCATCCAGCTGAGACACAAGGACCAAGGTCACTGCCTCTGACTCTCGTGTTCATTCAGGGCCGAGAAGATGGAAGGTAGCTGTGCACATTTTGGAAATGATGGAACCTGTACATTTTTCTGCCTCTGAGTAGGACTGGTCATCAGAAATCTGGAAAATTCAGTCTGTGAACCACAACTCCAGAGTATGGGCCTGGCTCTGCTTCACTGAGGCTAAGATGCCCGGAGAACTGGAAGGGGAGAGCGTCATGATGTCCACGCAGGTTCTTGCTGCAAAGCAGAGAAGGAAGCCCACAGAGGTGAGTGCAGACAGGAGCTAGCAGGACAGACTGGCTGGCTTCAACTCACTCAGCCTGGTGGTCCCAGGAGCAGGAGTGAGAGGGACTGGGGATGATGCTGCCAGTGTCACCCACTTCCCCTTCAGAGACTAGCCCTCTGGTGCCCCCTCATGACGCTGGGCTGCCTTCATGTTGCCCCAAAGGAGCCCACGGTGCCTCAGAGCTTCCTCCCTTGTTGTTCCCTTAGCTGGAACAGTCTCCCCCAGCAAATAGGACCCTTGAGGAAGGGGGGCGCCATACTAGGTGACCCAAAGAGTGCTGCTTCCCATCTGTAAGTTGGGCAAGGGGGACCACCCTCCCAGAGCTGCGGGGGGCGTGTGATGAGAAGAGGTAGTCCGAATGCCTCAGACCACACCCGGCACACAGGAGCCAAGGGGCAGAAATGCTGAGAAGCCGAAGGGTTCTAGGTGTCTGAAAGAAAGGGACAGCCTGGGGAGAGGGACTGGGGACGCTGTGGCAAACTGTGTTGATGCCACAAGTTTTATTAGGGCAGGAAGAATAGGGTTTGTTTCTAGCCTTGATACAAGCCGTCAATGGACAGAGGCAGCAGAGCAAGAGGAGAAGTGAAGCAGAGCCAGGCCCATACTCTGGAGTTGTGGTTCACAGACCACATTTTCCAGATTTCTGATGACCTGTCCTACTCTGGAGCCTGCCCACCTGGGTTCAAATCCCAGCTCTCCATGCACTAGCAAGATATCGAACTTCTCTGTACTCTGTTGAGCCTCTCCGTATGTCAGTTTCCTCATCCGCCAAATGGGCTAAGGGCATTAATGGGCCTTCTCGTGCGGGTCACTTAGTGGGACTCCTGACACCTGGTGAGCACTTGGAAAGTGCTTCCTATTATTACTCAAACCAACACGAACAGCCACCATTGCCTGAGCAATGACAACACGGCTGGCGCAGAGCCAGGCCGCATCCCTTGTCCTCAATTCTCACACAGCCCACCAAGTGAGGGCCAAGAAGAGCAAGGCTCAGAGAAGAGGGTTGACTCACCAGGGCCATCCAACAGAAGGTGACTGAGCTGGGATCGGGTCCCCAATTGTCTAGTTCAAGAACAGAAGCCAGGGCACAAGATTTTATGGTCACTTTGAGAGGCAGATTACAGGGAACCGAAATCCCTCTGTCCAAGTTCATCTGTTTTCACCATGTATTTCTCGCCTCCCCACCTGAAAAATAATACTGAGCAAATAGAAAGAACTCCCAGAGCACTTTGGGAATTGGAACAATAAGTTTTTTTGAAAGCTGATTGAAACATCATAACTGGTTCCCAGATTCTCATCCTGGTCCCACACTGGGGCTCCCTGAGAGCTGCACACTCTCAGCTGCAGAGGAGAGCCCTGGCATCCAGACACAGCTGTGCCATCGGCAGGGTGCAGGGCTGGCCACGCAGCACCTTTGCGCTGTCTAAGGAGATGCCCCGTGTCTCTTCTGGGGTTCCCTGCCTGGCTCCACTCCCACCCTGTGCGTCCTGTGACTCACCTTGGGCAGAAGGCTGGGCAGTGGGGCCAGTTTATCAAATACCACTTGTCCTTATATGAGGAGCCTCTGTTTATTAGTGTCCCCATGACCTTTCCTGGGATGGGATGTTTTCCTATCTGTTTCCCCTTCTTCCCCAACCCTGCCTCCCACTACATACTCATCTTTCTAAACCAATTAAAGACCCTGGTCAATCCCAAGGTTGACACTCTGCAACCAACCCTCAGAAGGCCTGATGTGAGGCCAAGTCTGGGGACGTGCACTCCCTGACCTTTCTCTCTTGCTGGCCCTCAGCCCTGCTGGAGAGGTCCAGGATGGGGACCTTTTGATCAGATAATGGTGGCCTTTCGTGAGGGCCTCGAAAGGAATGATGTAGCCACATCCTAAACCTTCCTGCCCTCAGCTACCTCTTCTTCCGATCAGAGGCCCCTCCCCTCTCCTAGCAGTTCCCAGAAATGCAATCTGCCTCCAGAAGAAGCCTCATAGCCTGGATTTGTTCTTAGTACCAGAATCGGCACCTCTGAAGAGAATCCCGTCAACAGACATCATAAAACCACAGGCTGTGAGAGCCACCCAACATGGACCTAGCTGGCCCTGTAGGAGGTCCTGCCCTCCCACCACCACAGTCTACAGCTCAAGGAGAGGAGAAGCCAGAGGATCCAACCCCAGCCCACACATCAGAACCCCACACATCAGTACCCCACACATTCCAGGCCCCACCACTGAGATGCTGACACCGTACACCTGTGAGGGGCACAGACACCCAAGTCATCTTAATGTCCCCCAGCCATGGTTGAGAACAATTGGGTCAGACCATCTTCACGCAGATCTTTGAGGGGCTTGTGTTGGGGGATGATGGTTAAATCTGGCTTGGTTCAACCTATATGTATTAGGGAAGTGTTCTGTTGCATAAACTTGTGTCAAGGCGTGTAAAGATGAACAAGGTGAGAGAGGAACCATGGCCCTCAGGGTGCGGGCAGGCTCCCCGCGGAGAATAAGACAATCACCTGTCAGCCCCTTCCAAACCCAAGACCCAGAGTACTGTGATGCACAACTCTAGGGGGCACCCTTCACACTGTAGACCTCGGGGATGTCCCCGAGGATGCTTCCAACGTGGGATGGTGCATCTGATGTCCCACAGCCGTACCACTGCAGGCACCCAAGTAGCAGATGAAAGCCGAATGTCAGCTCACTCTCTGTACATGCATGGACTCCAACAAGCCACCCCCTAATGGCAGTCCTGCTTTACCTCACTTCGCTCATTCCCGAACACGAGCTAGTTTTTTTTTCTAACTAGACTGTGAGCTCTCCAGCAGAGATTTTTATTCTGAGGACGAACATACAATGCCTAGTCCAGTTGAGATGCTCCTGAGGTTGAGAGAGGAGCAAATGAGAATTATATCACAGCAACACAGAACTGCCCTGGAGTGTAGTCCCTCAACTTCCATCCCTGCTCTGTCCTCCTCAGTGCCTAGCACAGAATTTTGCACATCAAAAATATTGAGAATGTTAAATATTTTGGTGCTTGTGGGGTTTGCTCCCCTCTTATCAGCTGAACCAAGTTCAGAAACATTCTTCATTTGGAGAGTCTCTCACTTTACAGCAACAAAGAAGGAATAGCCTCCTCAGCTCTCTGTATTGCATGAGTTTCCCTGGTAGACGGAGCAAAACCAGATTGCAAGGGCCTTCAGCAAGCAGAGTCTAAGAAAAGGGCCTGAGAGTGACTCAGGCCTGCCCCCCAGGGGTGTTCAAAGGAGCCAAGTCATGGCCCCTGCTCTCCAACTTGGAGCCTGGCTAGAAGATCATTAGGCCTTTTTCCTGATGAATGGGGAAGGTATAGCAGGATTTTACTTTCCTTGTAGAATACAGCAGAATAATAGGAGAGCACTGGTAGAATCGTAAATGAATGATTAGCTCCATGAACTTTTGGACCAACGCATGGCCCTGAATCCACAGTCAGTGGGCCAAGACAGCGAAGCCACTGAAGCCAGGGCTTCTTGCCTCTGCCCTTCTCACTACAGCTCCTCCAGATGCCAGGTCCCCATGCGGCTCCTCCTGCTAGAAAATTTCCCCCCTGGCCACGTATACCTTCCTGTACCTGCCTCCGTATCAAAAGGCGCCTGTCTTAAGGCCCTTTATCATGGGCCATGTCCTCCAAAACAATAAAACCCTACTCCTCAGGTACTGAGGCCTGCTAATGGGTAAAGCAGGCTGCTCCTCTCTGGTTAGCTATTTCTTTTTGACAGGAGCCTTCTTGACCTGAAAGGCATGTCTCTTAGGAGGAGAATTTCTATTTCAGAACATCTTAGAGCTCGTTAAAATTACATCCTGTGTAAGTGGACACTTCTCAGCTGACCCACAAAGAAAGGACTGAGGCCAAACCCATCAGTGGCTGGAAAGTGATGTCTGGGGCAATAGGCTATGTTCTTTGGTTTTGTTTGTGACTTGCTTGCAGCCCAGTGTCTTGAAAATAGACTCACTGTCATCGTTGGGGCTCACGTCTGTGTGAGTGTTCTGTCACAGAGCCCATGTGGAGTGACAGACACGTGTACACAGCAATGCAAGAGGATGGGCCCCACCAGAAACCTGGAGAGGTTTTCTGGGAGCGGGGGAGGGTCGGAGGATGGGAGCACTGGCCTGTCGGCAGGTATCATGCTCCCTGGCAAGTGTTTGAGAGAAGAGGGGAGAGGAATGGCAGCTGAAATGGCCAAGTGTCTCCAAAAGCTGTGGGTTGAAAGGCAACGATAAGGGCTCTTGTCTTTCTCACTGGCTCTCTTCACAGATGGTTTTGTTTTGCCAAATGTACTGGAATTAAAATGCTGATTAGAATTAGAGTCTCAGTTTGAGGCTTCACACAGCATTCTCTCGCACTCTCGTTAGGGGACTACCTCTTGTCAGCTACTCAGCAAGGAACACACGGTCACCACTTGCAGGGACCGCAGTGTCCCTCACCCATTGCAAATGCATCCAGGGCCTCCACCTCTCTGCCCAAAGGTGATGCTTCCAGGGGCCAGGAAGTAACTGTCTCCTAATTCCTGGAGCCACTGAAGAGCGCCATGTTGCCCGGCACAAGGCAGCCTCAGCCTGTCAGGGCCCTTCCCCAGATGCCCAGGATCTTCCTCTGACCAGGCAGGGAGAAGCAACCTTCATGGAACATCCAGGGGTCCCAGGCACTCTGCGAAGCTCCCAGTACTGACAGATGGGCCCTGTCAGAGCAAAAATTTTAAATAATCTCTGTAGTTCCACAGCCTATTCTCCTTACGTGCCTTCTTCCCTTCTTGCTCCCAGTCAAAACTTAACCGTCAGCCTTTCCAAACCCTTCGAGCCTAGTGCTCTGATAACTAAAAAGTCAATAAACGAGTAAGTGCTCAATTATCCACAGTTGCTAATGGTTTGAAATAGTTGAAGTGCCTGCTCCTTTGTTTCTTTGTCTGGGATTGCTGACTTTCTGTACCGGATACCCAGATGGCGCCTCTCCACACCTCCACACCTCCCGTGGGCTCCCTTACCTCCCTTCCTATCTGCTGGTGACACACCCTCCCCCTCCCCTCAAACCGCTACTCAGCACCATGTGAGGGAGAGGCCGGGGAGCCTGGGCCCAGAGGGAGATGGGCAGAGACCAAGCAGGCCCTTAGTTATTGCTGTCATGAGCAGCTAAAGTTCACTTGTGGATTTGGAAATGTTTCCATCTCCCAAAGCCCTCCCAGCTTTAAACTAGTGTCTGACCTGCGGGCTGTGGGCCCTTCGTGTCCTCAGAGCTTCGCAGATGGTTTGCGGATCCACACGGGTGCCAGGCAATGCCAGGCAGTGTGCAGGTGGGTATGCGTGGGGAGTATCACGTGCTGTTTTCAATGTATGTGGATTAATGACTACGAATTCATTTAAAAGCACTTTGTACCTTTCAAGTATAGCTATTATCATATACACATTTATAAAATGTTTTTAGCTTTAAAGAGGCCTCCCTACTGAAAAAGGATGGGGATCCTGAACTAAAATGTTACATAGTCCCTGCCCCAATCTCAGCATCCCCAGGTCACAGACCTTCATTTCATTCAGCAGATGTTTGCTGGGTGCCCACCACATGCCAGACACTTTTCTAGCAATGAGGGTGTATCTGTGAATGTGACAGACAGACAGACAGAAACCACTGGCCTCCTTATCCATGGGGAATACATCCCAAGACCCCCAGTGGAAGCCTGAAACCACTGATAAAACTGAGCCCTGTGTATACTGTGTTTTTTCCTATACATGCATACATTATGATAAAGTCTAATGTACAAATTAGGCACAGTAGAGATGAACAACTTAACTAATAATAAAATAGAATAATTGTAATAATATACTGTAGTCAAAGTTATGTGAATCTGCTCTCTCTCTCTCAAAACATTGTATTGTCCTGCACGCCCCCTTCCCCTTGTGCTCATGTGCTGAGCACAGGTACTAAAACCATGGAAAGTGAGACTGCGGATGGGGGGACCGCTGTCCAACCTGGTAGGAGGTGACAGGAAATAATAAAATAGGCAAAAGGTATTGTGTGTTAGGTTAAAAGTGCCATAAAAAGTAAAATATAACAGGATAAGGGGACGGGGAATTTCAGGTGCGGAACTGCAGTTGATCAGGGTGAACCTCACTGAGATGCAGCTGTGAGCATGGGAACTGTTTACTGGAGGCTTTCTGGCAACATTCTCAAGCCACAGACTTCACGCTGGGTGGGCATTTCCAGATGTTAAAAGAGTGATGGGAGAGATGGTAGGGGGGTTTTGGCACCTCGCAGGATTCCTTACAGATACCACGTAGGCGCTGCCTGCCTGTGGTGCCTAGCCTCGTGGAAACATGAAGGGACTCAGTGACTTTTGTCCTTACATTTCCTAAAAATAAACTAGAATTTCCTCCTAAATGCCCTGTGTGGCAGAGCACAAGCCTAACCTTGACCCTCATGGTTTCTTTAGGCCTAGAGGCCGGACGCCTCACCACAGAGCCAGCCAACCACAAGCAGGCTGCCCACCCCAAGCAGGCTGCCCACCCCAGGCACACTCTTGTTCTGGAACTGCCTGTCCTGCAACCTCAGCCTGTGTTGCCTTGAATTTTGACCTGCCCGGAAACCACTTCCTGGCTTCATGTTCCCCTTTGACTGAGCTGAACATGGGCCATACCTTTTTTTATTCCTGGCTGCTCAAGCACAGATACCCTTGACCTTCACAAATATTCAAACTCTAGGCCTCAGGCATTAAGAATCATGAGTTTTCTGAATCTATGTTTCAACTCCACGATATCACCTTTTCAACTGCTAGAAACACTTTCTCTTTTGAAAGTCTCTTTTCACCAAGAAACACAGTCCTGAGCTGCACCCACTGGGGAAGAGCAGGGCGTGCTGGCTGTTCGTACCACCCTTCCCCCCATGTTACCCCACAGCAGATTTGCAGCCTCCGCAAACCTCCTGGTTACTGGCCTGGGGAGGAATCAAACTCCAAACTACAAATGCTCTGTCCACAGACACCAAGGTACCAACCACACAGAGGCCTCTACTTTGCACACTCACAACGGATAATTTGCCAAAAGTCCTACTTCTGCTCCCCTCCTCAGGAATCAGGTCCCACTCCCTGGTGCACAAACACTCAGGGCCTGAGTGGGGCCACAGTGCGAGATTATCTTAGTTCCAAGGAACAGAAAGAACCCCACTTAAAGTGGGCGGGACTGATGGAGAGGGCTTAGGGGTCAGGAACTGAAAATGTCTTGGTATACAAAGAAGGGTTCTCCTGAGTCTCGGGCAAGAGGACCAAGTACCCCAAGAAAGCAAGAGAGGAACGAAGCCTACAGAAATAGCAGAAGGAGACCAACAGCTCACAGAGAGTTCTAGAAATTCACATTCTTGATTTCCCCCTTGGAGTGCTGGGACCAGCTGGGCTTCACTGGCTGGCCTCGGCGCTGGGAGGCACCCAGGCCCACCTCCCCTTACTTGGGCTAGTTTAAGTGGGGGTCTTTCTACTCCTTGAAACTAGGGTAATCCTGCACTAAGGTTCCACCAAGGCCCTGAATGTTTGTGCACCAGGCTGCTGCTCCCAGCTGTTGGGCTGGCCTGGGCTGCATACTCCAAGCCAGGCAGTTGAGAGCCCACATCCCCATGGGGTTGCGGCTTGCTTCCAGACCTTGTCTGCAGGGCTGCACATTTGCCTCAGTTTCCTGATTTGTCTTCCAGGTCTCCTTTCTTGGCCTACGTTCCAATCCCCTTTCTAGCACATTTCAGGCTTGGTCTTGCATTTTTCAACACCTTTTTTCTCCTTTATAATAGCAATTGCCTTCTGGTCGTTAAGTCAGGAAAATGGTTACCTCTAGGAGACACATGAGAGGGAGCTCCTGGGGTGCTGGGAACATTTCATTTCTTGGCTTGCTGGTGGCTGGAAGGGAGTTGACTTCACAACCACTTAGTAAGCAGCGCATACATATTTTATACATTTTATAAGTGGGTTAAGTATTCCATAAAAAAAAAGGTGTTGACACAGAAGACATTGCCCCAGCCCTTGAAGAGGATGCAGTCTCTTTAGGGCTTGGCTAGAACGCACAACTAGAGAGATGTTTCCCTCCCCTCCTCCTCCTCTCCCCCCGCCTCCTCCAAACCCACATTTGCTCTTGCTCGCCCTTCTGGTTTCTCTTCCTCCCCACCTTCCTGCAGAACTCACCGGTAACCCGCAGTCCTCCACGCCTGCCTCCTTCTTTCTATCTTTGTCCAAGATTGCTGACTTTCAGTTCTGGATATCCAGATGGTGCCTCTCTCCACATGTCCAAGTGCCCTCCCTTTTCTCTATCTATCTGTTGGTGACAGACCCTCCCCTCTTCCCACCACCAACTTCCAACCCAACACTAAATGAGGGGCAGGCTGGTGAGCCATGGCCCAGAGGGAGGTGAGTGGAGACCAAGCAGGCCCTTAATTACTGCTGTCATTATGAACAGCTAGAGCTCACCTGTGGATTTGGAAATGTTTCTGTCTCCCAAAGGCTTTCTGGTTATTAGCAGGACTAGAACTAGTGGAGAGGCAGAAAGAAGACTCAGACAATGGCAAGTGACTCCACAATCTTGAGTGGAAGACTCAAAGTCAAAATAAAATGTCAATCTTTCCTCAATCACTGTTTTAATTTAATGAAATTCCAATAAAAGGCTAACATTTTTTGAACTAGATTATCTGATTCTAAGTTCCACATAGAGAAATAAACAAATAAAAATAACCCTGACAACTCTGAAAAAGAAGAGAAATGAGAAGGCCCTACCCTACTAGATATAAAATATGTACAATAGCTTAAAGAACTATGATATTGGCATGTAAATAGATAAGCTGATGGAACTGAATAGGAAGATCAGAAATGAGTCCAAATAATATAGAATTTTATTATGATAAATGAGTCCAAATAATATAGAATTTGGGCATCTCAAATAATTGGTGAAAAATAGAGTATTCAATAAGTGATATTGGAATATCTTACTAGCAAGTAGACAAGAATAAACTAGGTCTATGTTAGACAATTCATAATCAATCAAAGACTTAAACAAAAGATAATGAAACTATAAAAGTGCTAGAAGAAGACTTGGAGGAATTCTTTTTAAAACCTTAAAGTAGAGAAGGCCTTTCTAACTATAACAGAATATTCATATTACAAAAGGAAAGGCTGATTTGACTACATGAAAATCAGAAGAGTCTGCATGGCAACAAAACAGAGCCAACAAACAAGAAAACAACCAATATAGCAAAGATTTTCTTCAAATATCAAAATGGGAAGAAACATTTGCAACTTATCTCATTGAATAAAAGCTGATCGATAGAGTAAATAAACAGCTCCTACAAATGAATAAACTAATGACAGAATAAAAGTTGGCAAAGTAGAGGAACAAATAATTTTTTAAAAAGAACTACAAATCTCCCATAAGCATTTAAAAATATGTACAATGGTAAATACCATTGGTAAATATATCTCACCATGGTAAATATAATGTAAATTAAAACTATTCTACTTTTCTCCTATCAGAATAACAAAGTCTGAGGATTTGAACATACATTCTTCTGTGGGTAAAACTGTGCAGAAAATGTCACTGCCATACACTGTGATAGGAATAAAATTGTCACAACAAAGCCCTGTAGAGGTCAATTTGGTATCTATCAAAGGATAAATGCATATACCCTTTGACCCAGCAATTCCACCAGTAGAAATTTATCCTTCAGGTATACTTGAAAATATGCCAAATGGCTTGTGTGTGGAAGATATTCATTGCATCATTATGTGATGTTGCATAAGGTTGGAAACAACCTAAATGTCTACCAATGGGGAACTAGATAAATAAATGAGGGTACTTTCTTACCATGGAATACTGTGTATCTGTTGAAAAGAAAGAGAGAGCAATCTTTATACTCTTCATTATTGTGTAGAAATACTTCCAAGATGTATTAAGTAAAAAAAAAAAAAAAATGCAGGATGTTGTCTAGTGTGACACTAATCAGGAGAAAAGTAAGGATAAAAAGAACGCATAGCTCAGTCGTTTTGCAAGTTTACAAAATAAAGTCTGAACAGATGTAATGAACAAGCCCCGTGGCTACCTGTCAGATAGAATGGGAGCTGAGCAAATAGGAGACAACGTTGAGAGAACACATTTTTACTATATACCTGTGAATATTTTTAAATGTCTGCACATACACCTATATAACTTATCTATTTAAAAATACATTGAAAAATACAGAAAGAGAAAAACAGAACCAGCACGTAAGTGGCCTAACTACAACGGATGTGGCTAGCAAACAGGCACAGCCTGAACAACAGCCTGGTTAGGGTTAGAATGCTGGGCAGCCCTGTGGCAGAGCCTTCCTGGGACCTCTCTTCTGCCATGTTTGGTTTTGTGCAAAGTCTCAGTGGTTTCACTGCCACTCACCCTGCTACCTGGAGCACACTCAGAACAGGCACATGAGCCCCAGGGTCATGTTTCTCTGCTTCTGCCTCCCTGGTGCTGGGGGCCTCACACAGATCACCCCTTGCTTCAAAAGGGTCCTGTGCAGGCCATGACATTGAGGACATGGAGGGAAGAAGGATCCAAGATTCTCCTCGAAGTGCTTCCTTCTTTCACTCTTATTGCCCCCTCTGTAGTCCTCTTAACTTTCAACAGTCCCATCTGCTTATTTTCTAGTTGCATGACCTTGGGTAAGCCACCACCACAGTTTGCTCTTCTGTAAAATGAGAATGAGAACTATTTCCTAGGGTTGTTATGAAGAGTGAGTGATAATGTGTAATTGAAGGTGCTATGTTGACATAAAGGGTTGTGTTAATCAATGTTCTAACAGCCTCCAAATCTCGTGGCTTAGCATAATAAAGGCTTATTTCTCACTTAGGAAAAGTCCCTTGCAGGTTGCACAGCCCTTGCCCATCTTGCAGTCAGGCCACCTGGATCATGGGGACTTCAGGGCACTCTAGCAAGGAAGAGAAGGATGGTAAAGGTGACTGGTTTTCACCTGCCTCAACCCAGAAGCTCCACTCACCATTCTGCCCCTAGTCCCCTGACCACAGCTCCACCACAGCAGAGGCCAGGGATGTGAGGGAGCCTGCGGGAGATTTGGAGGACTCTGTCTGTGCCCTGGGCTTTCACCACCACCTCACCCTATCACCCACCCGGCCTTGAACCTTGCCCTCCAAAAAACCCCTATTTAACTTTTCTTTCCTGAGGCCTAGGCAGCAGTCATGAGAAAATAAAATGCTAGTTGGACAGAGCAGGGGAGAGCAACGGAGGAAAATAAGGACAATTGTAATAAAACAACAATAAAAAATAATAATAAATATAGATCATACACACAAAAAAAGAAAAAGGAAAGTCCACCGAACTCTTACCCTGGCCCCATTTGCTGACCCTCAGGACATCAACTGATCACCTAATTTCTATCCACTCCCCCCACAAAGGAGCCGGGGCAGCCTTGGTGGGGCAGGGACAGGGGGGCAGCAGCAAAGACTCATGCTTTCATGTAGGCGCTGGGTGAGCCCCTTCATTTGCTCTGGCTGGGGTAAGGCACTGCTGAGGAGGAGAGCCAAATGGACAGGTATGGGGCACCTAGAACCAGATCAGCAGGGACAGCACTCTGGGGACCAGCAGGAGATGGAGCAGCTGGTCCCCTTTGACCTTTGACCTCTGACTTCTGGGGCCACAGTCTACCCTAGCTCCCCTGGTGACTGCCTCTAGCATCCAGCTGTTGGAGTTACCTCAACACTTGGCGTTTGTGTAGGACTGTGTCGTCCATGAGGGGCTGTCATACACCTCATCCATTAGGTGTGGCCTCCTGCAGCCTGTGGTGAGAAACTGGCCAGAGGAACCAGGAGAAGTTTGGGAGAAGGGGGTCTTTCTTTAGGGTGTCCCTGCCTTTCTCAGGGAAGTTCACTTTTCCATTTGGAGGCCTCCATGGCAGTGAGCGGGGAAAGCAGGCAAACACCATGTCCGGGAAATGGAGAAAACCAAGGCAAATTCTGTCCACCCACCCTGCTCCAGTCCTCACACCACCCCTCCTTCTCAGAATAGCCTTGGGAAAGAGGAAAACAATGGGTGGAGATGGGCGTCTTCCTCTCCTCCCCAGCTCCCTGCAGCTGCTCACTGCCCCCAGGATGGCCAGCTGTGAGGGACTGCTTCCTCTCCTGTGGGCACGTTCCTGCCACCACACTTCCTGGGAGAGCAGTGCCTTCTGTTAGCCCTGTGGGGGAGGAGCACACTCTCCACACATCCCAGGGCACCCTCCCTCTCTGACCTCTGTAGCCTGGGCCACCCTGACCTTCCTCTAACAGCCCACAAAGTGGCTCCAGTCTCCTCCCATATGAATGTGGGACAGTAACTTTGTCACTTAAAGGTACCACCAATCCACACATGCTGTGTGACAGACAAAAGGGAAAAAGATATCCAGGAACTATCATATTAACTGGCACAAGCCCTGACTGCTCCAGAGGGTCTCAATGGCCACCCAGACACCCAACACCTGCACGCACACATGCGCGCGCGCACACACACACACACACAGTCAGTCTCCTGTGGGCTGCCCTGCTTCTTAGGCCTGCCCACATCTGTTCTTGCCTTTGTCAGAACCCTGTCCCCATGGTCACGTCTTCTCTCCTTTCCTGGACCCACCATCCCACCATCCACCGAGGAAAGGTTCCAAATTCCTAGTTTCTTTATCACCCAGATTGATTTCTCTCTTCAACATCACAAAGAGGTGGGATGAGTTGATGGTTGGAAGTACACAGAGCCCCAAGGCGGACCACTGGGGTCGGTATCCCAGCTCTGCCACTGACTTTGAGCAAGTTATTTAACCTCCCTGAGTCTCAGATTCCCCATGTATAAAACCAGGATAACGATATTACCCCATAGCAGAATCACCCTTTGAGGATTAAATTATATAATGCCTGTAGACAACTGAATGGTAGCTCCCCAAAAGGGATGTCTACATACAAATCCCTAGAATCCGTGAATATGAACTTACTAGGAAAATAGGTCCCTACAGATGAAATTAAGTTAAGGCTCTTGGGATGATTTCATCCTGGATTACCTGGATGGACTCCCAATCCAATGACATGTGTCCTTGTAAGAGACACCCAGAGAAGGCCGTGTGAAGACAGAGGCAGAGACTGCAGTGATGCACCTACAAGCCAACAGACATGTGAAGCCACAGGAGCTGGAGAAGCAAGTAAAGGGAATCTCTCCTTGCAGCTAACGCTTGTGAGTTTGGACTCCCAGCCTCCAGAACTGTGAGAGAACACATTTCTGTTATTTTAAGCCATGTAGTTTGTGGCGGCTGCTACAGTAGCCCTAGAAAATTAGTGCAACTACTCAAACAGTGCCTGCCATGGAGAAAACGTTCAATAAATGTTAGCAGCGATTATTATCACACTTAACTATTATCGGACCTAATTATTATCTCAACCTAATTTCATCAAAAGCAATAATTGCAGGAGGGAAGATGCACCCGCCTGTTTTGGTAACCAAAGGGTCCTTCTCCCAGGTTTCATCCTTAGCGGTATACAGATGCTTCCCACAGCTTTGAAATTACATTCTTTCCAGATCAAAACTTTAAGGTAGGCTCCCTCCCCCCACCAGCTAGGGAGCAAATAGAATCTTTTTTCCCGTCGCACTCACAGAGCCCTTTAGTCCATTCTCTTGATGGTCTAGAGGCTGGACTTTTGGGCTAGACACTTTCTGGCACAGTTTACTTTCTGTATTCCTTTGCGCCAGCCCGATGAGAGCGCTTGCAGTCTCCCCTGTATTCCCTGTTCTTTCCTGTCTCTCCGCCTACGCCTGCAGTGCTTCCCAAGCCTAAAGTTGCCCTCCACTATGTCCATGCATCCCAGTCTCACCCACCTGTCAAGACCCAATGCAGACACTGCCCTTCTTCGAACCCTCCCCAACAGGAAGAATGTGAACACCCTTGCCTCCTCACACCTCTCTGTGGGCGCTTACAGAAGGTGCCCGGCTTCCAGGCCAGCTCCCCCACCTACCTTCTGTGCTGATACCAGCAGATCACTCCTCAATGGCTCTGCCTGCAAAACGGGGCTAATCTTACATCTTCTGGTTTGAGAGGGACATGAGCAAAATGCAGTATTTGCCCAGGATCCCACTTGCAAAGGAATGTCAGCAACTTCCACGCAGTGTTAACTAATAAAGCTCTCATAATTGCAAAGCATTTTAGCATTATTTCTCAAAGTTATCCTACCTGCACGATCTCATCTCAGGTGATTAACAACCATATAAAGAAGGCAGGGAGGAATCACTATCCCTCTTTTACTGATAAGAAAAGGAAGCCCTAGAAAGATTCAAATTTAGCTAATGTTTATTGAGCACACTCTACACAACAGTTATTGAACCTACCACAATCACCTGTTTTCTCAGGAACCCTTTGAGGTAGGTAGAGTTTTTACAGATGAGAACAGTAAGTGGCTCAGAAAGGGAAAGTCACTCAGCTAGTGAGCATCAACAGCAGGACTTGAATCCAGGTCCCCTGGATCCCAAAGCAGGGGTCTTTTCCTGATCTACGTTTCTTTTCTGCCAGGAGAATCCAATGGCACAATATATGTGGGTAGCGATTTGGAGTGAGAAAGCAGCAACTCCACTTCTGGGCCAACACTATTAAGGAAAGCTGCTTTCTGTGGTTTGATTTCTCCATCTGTGAAACGAGAGTGCTTGTAGTAATACCCACAGAACACCAGCTTCCACGAGGTGGCAACATCCTGGGTAATCAGCACACTTCGCACAGGGCTGCCTGGACCGAGGAAGACAAAGGATGGGATGTACAAATGCTTTGTACAATAGGGACAGGTCAGTGGCTGAACATACAGTTTCCATTACTAATTAAATCCTCTAGATAATAGAAACACCAAATATGGACTTCTGCTTTTTTAAAAAATTTTCTTACTGAATTGATTGAGGTGACATTGGTTAATAAAATTATATAAGTGTCAGGTATAAAATTCTACAATACATCATCTGCATATTGTATTTTTCAAAAGAATCAGAATCTGCCACACTAAATTCATTTTGAGTGAGAATAAGAGTCACAAAACCCAGGTTTGGAAACGACCCCTGTGGGTAGGTCCGTGGGTGAGTGCCTGGGCCTCCATCCATGTTCTTGCTGAAGAAATAGGACTTACAGCCGGCCTCTCGTAGAGGCACTTTTTTAATGTCTGAGAGGCCCATGACGTTGGGGTTGTTTTCATTGGTGGTGTTGCTATGACTACCCCAGCCTGCACGGTCCTGGGAGAACAACAGAGATGGAAACCTGAACTGCCATTGTATCAGCCACTTGCAAGCCATGTGACTTTGAGCAAGTCTCAACTTCCCCACCTATTGTAGGGAACCGGTTTGTCTGAAAATGGCCAATGTGACTCAGCCCTGTATCGAAAGCCAACAGGAGCGAAGTGGTGGGCAGGAGCCAGACCCTCGAACCGGTTTTCCCGTGGGAACCAGGCCCGGAAAATGCATCCAGACTGTTACGGCTTGCTCTTGCTAACACTCCCTCACCCTGGTCTGAAACAGTAGATGTTTATTGCCTATCTTCAAGGTAACTTCCAAGGCCTGTGTGAATTTTCCCAAGGACGGAGCATAATCGGCTCGCCACCTTTCCCTTCCTGCATTTGGTATTTTCGTTTCCTTGATTGTACCTAAAATGTAGACAACAACATTCTACGTAATAGATAATAAGACCCGAGAAAAGCAATAAAAGCCTGTCCAGGCAAGGGTCAGGGCGCTCTCCCCTTGAGAGAAGTGGCAGCAGGACTCCCATCATGAGAGAGCACCTGTACTGACCCTTTTCTCCGCAGGACCGCTGTGGTCTGTGTGCATTTGTTCTCGTCTTCAGCCATGACATGCAGACTCTGCTGGCCGGAGTCTGCAACAATCTATAAAATGGGAATTTAGTCTCTCCTCTTTACCTTCCAGAGCATTGGGTGGTTGAGAAGAAATTACCCCATGTCTGTAACAATGACTTATTAAAAAAAAAAAGACAAGGGACACCCATTGTAATGACATCACTGCTTTTTATCTCTGCTGCCATAAGAGAGTCCAAGGATGAAACTGCTTCTTACAAGGGCTTCAAGATTCCAGTGTCATCAGGCCCAAAAGAGAGCGGGAATTGGTGCACAGCACTGGAGAGAGGTCACCAGAGTGGAGCAGCGAGACCTGAATGTGGCTTTGATTTCAATAGTTTGCAAAAGAGAAGATGATCCTTGCAAATGCAGGGTGGCCTCACCGAAGGCTTAGGGGGCAGGATGCTGGGACTTGAGCAGAAATTCAACATTCTTAAGGTTCTGAAGCCTGACACTTTTTATGTTTTAAATCCTCTCCCTTATTTCCTGTTACCCTATTCTTCCTGACTGTAATCTTACCTATTAACTAAGGAGCAACATGATTTAAAGGGGACACAGGATTTCAAATAGTTTCAAGGTTTTAAATAAACCACTCAGTTCTTTCTTTTTTTAATTTTTATTTTGCAAACCAGAAAAAAAATCTGAGGTTTTTGTTTTTTCTCTCAGCACTTTTTGATTAAAGTCAGATTGATAGAGTTTCCTAAAGTAATCTTTTAAAAAGCAGGTTAAATAATATAATTTAAGTTTTTCCCAAAGCTAATGTACAGGCTATTTTCTATGTTCCTATGTCTAATGGTTACAGTTATTGTTCAAGGCTATTTTGCAGGTGATAACTGTACCTAATTTGGTAAGCACTTTCACATTCATTATTTCAATTATTTTTCACCACCACATCATTCCCATTTTCCAAAAAAGGAAACTGAGGCTCGGAGCCCAGGGCCACATAGCCCTAACAGACTTCAAACTTAAACTGCTCTTGAGAAGTAGTGCTCACTCTCACATAGTTCCAAGGTCTGCCCTTGGAATTGTACTTCTGGACTGTGGGTGGCAGCCAAACAAGACTGGCTTGAAAAGGCCAGGCAGAGAAGACAAGGGGTAAGCTCCAATGACACAGAGCCTGGAAGGATCATGAAGGTAAAAGAAACAATCCAAGAAAGTCAGCTGAGGCCCATGGAGCAAAGCATTGTACCCTCCAAGGGCCCTGGTCCGATGCACTCATCTGGCTCCTGAGAGGTCACATGTGTAAGACTCAGGCTAGGGTGCAATTTAGGATCATGAATGAATGGGCCTACAGTGATGAAGTATTTATTGAGCACTTACTATATCAAGCACTGGGCCAAGTCCCATGACCATTCAAATGACACATAAGACACATACGCTGTCCTCAAGGGACTTCCCGTCTAGTTAGAAAGACAAGACTAAGACAGGGAATAACAGAAAAAGTGATGTCTGTATTCAGTTTTATAGCATAAATTACAACTTGTGCAAGAATATAGAGCAAAGGAATACCAATAGAGACCAGAAGTAGTTAAAGGACAGGGAAGAAAGAAGAGAACTAATGTGTCTCTAATTAGAGTTCTAGAAAGAAGGGGGAAAAAGATGGAGAAGAGGCAATGATAATGGCCTTACTTTTCCTAGAACACATAAAATGTCTGAATCCACAGATACATGAAGCACAGACTATATCGAGCCGGAGTTAAACACACACACACCCAGATAGGTGATAGTGAACCACAGAACATCAACAATAAAGATCAGAGCTAAAGAGAAGACTGACTATCAAAAAAAAGGCATAAAAACTAGAGAAATTCTCAAGAGGAAATATGGAAATCATCTTCAAATGCTTAGAGAAAATCATTATCTACCTAAACTGTATACTTGAAAAAGTTATCTTTTAGAACTGGGGCAAAATAAAGATATCTTCTGATACAGAAATTGTAAATCCAACAAGCCATTAATTTTTTACAAACCTCTAAAAAGCATACTTTAGGAAGTATAGAGAACTGTTCCTCATGGCACGGGAAATGTAGGCCAGCCCCCACTCAGAAAGGCCAGTGGGGAGTGAGGTCCAGCACACAGGACCCACGCCCACAGATAGGTTCTCCCGTGGGGAATCAGACCTGCATTGTACCTAGGCTGCTATGGGGCTTGCTTTTGCTAAATCTCCCTCACCCTGAATTGAGGCAGCAAGTGTTTACTGCGCATCTTTGAAGTAACTTCCTAAAATCTATGTTAACCTCCCAAGGATGAATGTAACCAGTTCAACCACTTTTCCCTGTGCATTTGCAAATATCCTTCTTCTCTGATGTAATTAGTAACATCCTCTCCTTTGTTTTCTGTAAAACATAATCGCCTAAAGCGAACCTGTGCAAAGTAAATGAGGACCATCCTCGATGTAATGTGCCCAGAAAAGTAATAAAAGCCTGTCCAGGCAGAGGTCGGGCCCTCTCTCTCACTTAGAGAGTGGCCATGCCATCCATTTTTCTCCACAGGACTTCTGTAGTCCATGTGAATTTGTTTGCTGCAGCCACAACACACTGACCCCGCAGGCCAGGGTCCACATCAAGAAAGAAGAAAAATTATTTCAGACAGAAGGTCTAAGATGAAAGAAGGATTGATGGACAAAGAGATTAATAATCATGTACATGAATCCAACCAAACATTTTCTTTATAGAAATTATAACAATATCTATTTGGGAGGGTTAGAAAAAGACAGAACTAAATACTGACCTAAAAGCATGTAAGTTTGGAAGGTGTGCAGGAAAAGTTAATGACTTATAAGGTTTTCATGTTATTTGTGGAGGGGGTTAAGATATTGATTAGCTTACCAGTCAACACGGGGCATAGGTAGATACACTGTGCCTCCTTGCACAACCAAAATAAGGACAACAAAAATTTAGAAACAAAAAAAACCAGTAATGACAGAAAATTGAACTGCATGGAAGTCCGGCAACCAAGGAGTTAAAACAGACATTCGTGCAGACCGGTGGGAGGGGCAGAGTCAGGCAGCTGGGCAAAGAGACGTCACAGCAACAAAAAGCGGTGACTGGTGGAACTGGGCATGCAAGACTGCAGCAGGAAGACCCCAGGCTCACAGGTGGTGGCTGGCAGACCCCGAGCATGGGGTGGCAGCGGGTGGACCCAGCAAGGCAGCGGATTGTGGAGGGGTGTGGCACACAAGGCGGCTGGCTGACCAAGCGGTCCCACATTTGCATGCAGATAAACCAGGGGAAACTGGGGAGCAAGACAGACTGTGCAACCCAGGGCCCCAGTGCGGGGAAATAAAGCCTCAAAACACCGATTAAAAACACCTGTGGGGGTTGAGGTGCTGGGAGAGACTCCAGGCCTCACAGGAGAGTTCATTGGAGAGACCCACAGGGTCCTAGAATGTACACAAGCTCACCCACATGGGGATCAGCATCAGAAGGGCCCAATTTGCTTGGGGGAAGCAGTGGAAGGGACTGAAAGCAGACCAAGTGCCATTGTTCCCTCTCTGACCCCTGCCCCACATACAGTGCCACAACACAACCATGTGCATTGCCCCACCCTGGTGAGTACCTAAGATTCTGACCCTTACAACATAACAGTCATGCAGAGACAAAAAGATATGGCCCAAATGAAAGAACAGATCAAAGCTCCAAAAACACAACTAAGCAATGAAGAGATAGCCAACATATCAGATACACAGTTCAAAACACTGGTGATCAGGATGCTCACAGAAATAGTTGAGTATGGTTGCAAAATCCAGAAAAAAGCAAAGGCTATGCAAAATGAAATAAAGGAAAATATGCAGGGAACCAACAGGGAAGAGAAGGAAACCAGGACTCAAATCAATGGTTTGGATCAGAAGAGAGAAAGAAACATTCAACCAGAACAGAATGAAGAAACAAGAATTCAAAAAAAAAAAATGAGGAGAGGCTTAGGAACCTCCAGGACAACTTTAAATGCCCCAACATCTGAATCATAGGGGTGCCAGAAGGAGAAGAGGAAGAGCAAGAAATTGAAAACTTATTTGAAAAATTAATGAAGGAAAACTTCCTCAGTCTGGCAAAGGAAATAGACTTCCAGGAAGTCCAGGAAGCTCAGAGAGTTCCAAAGAAGTTGGAGCCAAGGAAACACACACTAGGGCACATCATAATTACATTATTCAAGGTTAAAGATAAGGAGAGAATCTTGAAAGAGCAAGAGAAAAGGAGATAGTTACCTACAAAGAAGTTCCCATAAGACTATCAGCTGATTTCTCAAAAGAAACCTTACAGGTAAGAAGGTGCTGGAAAGAAGTATTTGAAATCATGAAAAACAAGGACCTACATCCAAGATTACTCTATCCAGCTAAGCTTTCATTTAGAATGGAAGGGCAGATAAGGTGCTTCCCAGATAAAGTCAAGTTAAAAGAGTTCATCATCACTAAGCCCTTATTATATGAAATGTTAAAGGGACTTATCTAAGAAAAAGAAGATCAAAAGTATGTTCAGTAAAATGACAACAAACTCACAAGTATCAACCACTGAACCTAAAAAAACAAAAACAAACTAAGTGAACAACTAGAACAGGAAAAGAATCACAGAAATGAAAACCACATGGACGGTTATCAGTGGGGCAGTGATAAGGGAAAAGTACAGGGAATAAGAAGCATAAATGGTAAGTACAAAATAAACAGGGGGAGAGGTTAAGAATAATATAGGAAATGTAGAAGCCAAAGAACTTATATGCATGACCCGTGGACATGACATGAACTAAAGGTGGGGGTGATGTGGTGGGAGGGGGTTACAAGGCAGAGGGAATAAAAGAGGGAAAATGGGATAATTGTAATAGCGTAATCAATAAAATATATTTAATAAATAAATAAATAAAGCTTATTCAGTCTTCTGCTCAATATTTCTCACATAAGTTCAATAACTCACTTTATTAAAAAGGTAAGTTTTATTGTGTTTAAAACCAACTTAAGAATTCTATCTGATGGATCCAAGAAAGACCATGGCCATGTGGTCTTCCCTCAGCTATTTTCCTCCGTGTTCACTTCCCTCACAAGTGTGGATAAGTAAACTGACCTCTTGGGTCACCTAAACCTTGTGTGGCCTGAGCCATACCTACCTTTCCAGGCTTGCTCTATATTACAGCCCCCACACACAGTTACATTGCTCCAGGCTGTGGTCCGAATGTTGGTGTGTCCTCAAATCTTCATGTCCAATGGGATGGTATTAGAAGGTGGGGCCTTTGGGAGGTGCTTAGGACAGTGGTAACCTCATGAAGTGGGATTGTTCTCTTATAAAAAAGACACAGAGCTCCTTCGCCCTTCTACCAGGCAAGTTACACAACAAGGAGTCTATGGCCCTCACCAGACCATGCTGACACCCTGGTCTTGGACTTCCAGCCTCTAGAACTCTGAGAATTACCATATTTTGCCATATAATGCATACATTTTGCCCAAATTTTTTAAAAATTATTTTTAGAGAGAAGGGAAGGGAAAGAGAAAGAGGGAGAGAAACATCAATGCATGGTCGCCTCTTGCACACCCCCTACTAGGGGACTGACCTGGCCTGCAACACAGGCATGTGCCCTGACTGGGAATCAAACTGGTGACCCTTTGGTTTGCAGGCCAGCACTCAATCCACTGAGCCACACCAGCCAGGGCCTGCCCAAATTTTTGAGGGAAAAATTGTGGTGCACATTATACATGGGTGTAATGAGTACATACTGTGGGCATAATAATGGGTATAATAATCCTGTGTATAATATGCACAAAAATGTGGGTGCACATTGTACACAGCAAAATATGGTAAGTGTTTCTTGTTCACAAGCCACCCCATCTGGGGCACTTTGTTATAACAGCCTAAATGAATGGACTAAGGCACTTCTCACATTGGTCTTCTTTCATCTCCTAGAACATCCTAAGCTCTTTTGAGTCTATTGGCTCAGCTTTGCATCTCCAGAACTAGCATCAAACTTGACACTTAGTAAGTGCTCAATGACTATTTATTGAGTGAATGGATGGATGGTGATTCCTCTGAGGGGCTTGCTGTGTTGTCTTAAAACATGGCAGACAGAGTTTGGAAGAACTCAAGTTCTACTTCCCGGAGTCCCATGACTGAAGTGCTATGAGGTGCACAATCTAGGCCATTTCCCTTTAGTGTTGGGGGAAGAGATGGAGGAGTGCAAAAGTCAAAGACCTTCTGAGACTTTTCTAAAGGATCTCAACAGTTCCTTTACACTCCCTGGTGAGCGTGAGCTGGGAGCATGGTTAGAAAAGTTGGAACTGGTGGAGAATGGGTCCCAAGACACCCTCAGTGGAGAAGCTTATTAGAACACCATTCAAACCTACCCAACAATTGTGTACACACGTGTGCGTGTGAATATATATAAATATACACATTGAGTAGCTGATCCACAAATCTCTCACGAGTGGATGGCATACCTTCAGGAAAGAGGAGGAGGAATGAATAGGTGGAGAATTTAATTGCTGGAATGATGAGTAAAAACTGCATAGCATTTCTCAAGAGGATTTTGATGGAGCCTTATTTTCAACTAGCAAACATTTGCATTTGGTCTCAGAGATCTGGTTTGGGTATCCCAGGAATGGCCTCTCTAGATCCATCTTCATGCCTTTTTCCACACTTTTTGGCAGTGGTGAGTGAAGCAAGCATCATCATAATTGTATAACCCATCTTGGTTCTTTTGTGGTCACTTCCTCTAAGAATCTCAGATTCTTTGGAGGCTAACAAATGATTTATTTGCATTCTTCTTAAGTAATAGAACAAATCAGTCTAAAACTCACAAAATACCTTAGAGAGCACCAAATGTGGTCCCTTCTTATTTTAAAGAATGGGGAAACTGTATCCCAGAGAAGGGAAATAGTTTGCCCTGGGTCACGCTGCTGGCAGAAGGAAGCTTCAAGCCTAGGTCTCCAAACACCCAGTCTAGGTCTCTTGTCACAGTACCTCATGTCCAGCCACCCAGGACCACAGATTTGATTTATACCACAACCTGTGGGTTCTTACAGTCCCCAGCCTGGGCTCCCCGTCACGCTTTGGGGGCCTGGATGTACCCCTTACCTCACACGTTGACTTGAGCAACACCACCCGATTGGTTGCTCTGCCATAGAGCCTAAGTCTCCCATTGTTAATCATTTTTTAAAAGAGTTTAACATCTGCTGCAGGGAAATTTACTGGCCTCAAGTTACCAGCTATAATTTTGGTCATTTGGGGGAAATAGTGATGCTATAGTCGTCACTTTCCAAATGTTGCAGGAACCTGACCCAAATCAAGAAACCTCTCAATAAATCAGCTCCAAACAGCATCAATTTCTAGCCTTGCTATTTAGAAAGTTGCAGCTCTGAATCAGTGTCTGGGCTGGAGAAAGCATCCAACTCAAAGTCTCTAGATTTTAATAATAGCTGCCATTGTTCAAAGAGAAATTCATAACTCTCAATGGACTCCAGCCAAAAACCTTGAGCCAAGCTCTGTATTTATGTATGTTTGGATGTACTAAGTGCTCTACAAGTTTCATGAGTGGTTCTTTCAACATGAGAGCTACCCAGATCTCCAAGACATGGTCCTGCTTGTGGACATCACCCTGGACCAAGCCCTTCCTGTTGGCAAGTTGTCTTTGGCCCTTGATTTATGTACAAATGGCTGGTATCATTGTACCTCATGATATAACTCTATTAATAATTAAACCAACTGCTAATTCTTATGCAATGCTTGCTCTGTACCAGAACAATTTCATTAACTTATGTGATCTTTATGGTTCTATGAAGAAGGTAGTACTATTATCTTCATTTTACACATGAGGAAACTGAGGCAGAGCGGGTTAATGACTAGCCCAAGGTTGTGCAGTTTTATAGTTATCAAAAGAGCTGGAGTTTGAACCCAAGCAATCTGGCTCCAGAGACCTCTTTCTTTCTCTTTTTTAAACAGCTTTATAGAAATAAATATAATTTACATACCATTAAATCAACCCCCTTAAGATGTGCGATTCAGTAGTTTTTCAAATATGCATGGGGTTGTGCAATTATCATCATTACCTAATCCCAGAACATCTTTATCACCCCAAAAAGAAACCCTGTATTCATTAGCAGACACTCCCAATCCCCCCATTCTTCCAACCCCTGGCAATCACTAATCTACTTTCTGTCTACTTTCAAGATTCACTTATTCTGAACATTTCATATAAATGAAGGCATGCAATATATGACCTATTGTAACTGGATTTTTCACTTAGCACACTGTTTTCAGGATCCATCCATGTTGCAGCATCTATCAGATGTACATCATTTCTTCTTGTGAAGAAATAATATCCCATTGTGTAGTTACCCCACTTTTGTTGACTCCTTCATCAGTTGATGGACATTGGATTGTTTCCACTTTAGAACTATTATGAACAGTGTTGCTATGACCACTGGTGTACAGGTATTTGTATGGATCTATATTTTCTATACTCCCAGGAATGAAATTGCTGAGTCACATGTTAACTATACATTGAACTTTTTCAAGTATGTTTTATTGATTATATTATTACAGTTGTCCCATTTTTTCTCCCCCTTATTCCCCTTCACACTGCACACCCCTCCAACCAGCATTTCCCCCACTTAGTTCATGTCCATGGGTTGTACATATAAGTTCTTTAGCTTCTCCATTTCTTATACTATTCTTAACCTCCCCCTGTCTATTTTGTACCCACCATTTATACTTTTTATTCCCTGTACTATTCCCCCATTCTCCCCCTCCTCCTCCCTTCTGATAACTTTCTATGTGATCTCCATTTCTGTAATTCTGTTCCTATTCTAGTCGTTTGCTTAGTTTGTTCTTGTTTTTTGTTTTAGGTTCAGCTGCTGATGGTTTCCAGTTTGTTGTCATTTTAGTGCTCACACTTTTTATCTCCTTTTTCTTAGATAAGTCCCTTTAACATTTCATATAATAAGGGCTTAGTGATGATGAACTCCTTTAACTTGACTTTATCTGGGAAGCATTTCATCTGCCCTTCCATTCTAAATGACAGCTTTGCTGGATAGAGTAATCTTGGATGTAGGTCCTTATGTTTCCTGACTTTGAATACCTCTTTCCTACCCCCTCTTGCCTGTAAGGTTTCTTTTGAGAAATCAGCTGATAGTCTTATGGGAACTTCTTTGTAGGTAACTATCTCCTTTTCTCTTGCTGCTTTCAAGATTCTCTCCTTATCTTTAACCTTGAGTAATGTAATTATGATGTGCCCTGGCGTGTACTTCCTTGGCTCCAACTTCTTTGGGACTCTCTGAGTGCCGCGA
>PVKU01000157.1:57115-112185 GCA_004027475.1 Anoura caudifer
GGGGGGGGGGGGGGGGGGGGGGGGGGGGGGGATGGAACCAAAGAAAGGAGGGCTTTCTGGGCTAGTTGCCTAGACCTAATAAGAGCTCCAGCCCCATGGGGCTCTTCGTCATCTGCCCAATGAAGAGTCTCTGCAGCCTCATCAGAGTCACCCACCCTCCTGCCACTCTCTCTGGGAGGCCTCCTGTGGGGCGCTAGACCTAGCCAGCTGGCAGCGAGTCCATGGCAAATATGGTGATTGTCTTTTGGCAGTGGGCAGGGATGTGGCAATGTGGAATGGTTTGGTGAGTCAAGTGTGCCCCTCCCCCAGCCCTCTGCCTCATTACCCCCCTTACAGGCCACCCACAATGTCCTAGAAATGCCAGCTGTTCTCTTTTCACTTTTTCCTTCAAGACAGAAGGAAAAAAAGACAAGGAGCTGGAAAAGCAAAGGAGCCAGGTAGTGAGCAGGGAGGTGCCTTTAGGAGGAGCCAGACAGGGTGGGAGCAGAGGGCTTTGGGGACAAGGACCTTCAGACCTCAAGGGTGGTAGGTCCCACTCCTGTGCTGACAGGTGTCCCCCAGACCCTCTGGGCCAGACCTGGAAGGGGCTTTAGATACCATCTCACCCAACCTTGGTTTCAAGTCAACTGATGCTCAAAGAAGTTGCATGAACTGCCCATGATTTGCCAGATTTGTTCTGGCCTTAGAGAACGGAAGAAAAAGTTGAAAAAATAGTTACCTTGGACAGAGAGCCTGCATTTTAAGGCACTCGACCATATAATGGCACCTAATCATTTACCTACGATTGGTCTCCATCTGTTTTCCTTGCGGCGATCCCACGTTCCTTCAGGGCGGGCTGTTTCTGAGATCCTCTGCACCACGGACACCCAGGAAGTGCTGACTCAAACATGATGAACAGAGGGAGAAAGGACAGCCCAAACAACGAAGAGAACGAATGTTGAGCAAAGAGACACCACTGCAGTTGCCTACACTCCCTCCTGCTGAGAAGTCAAAGCCAAAGTTAAAAAGCAGCGTGGTCTAGTAGAAAAGCACAGCCATGAGTAACTACAGTCATGTTAATGACAGGATCAAGAAATGCAGGTTGCACGGCCCACTGCCCCATCACAGAGCCTCTCCATCCGGCCGAGGACGGCGGGTCTGGGTGGGCCGTGGCCACACTTACCCACTGGCCCAGTCCCGGGGTCTCACAGCGAGAGGCGTCATGACGAGAGGAACCCTCTTTCTTTCCTAAGGCCCAAGCAATGCCCCACAGACTCAATTCCACACCTGCCTTGAGTGAAAAAGAGCATTTTTCGGTGCCTGCCTTGTGTTTATCAGACTCTCCCAGGGATGTGAGAAGTTTGGGAAAAGCAGGATCTAAACTGACCATTGATTTTTTTTTTTTTTTTGAAATCACTATTTCATTTATTTTGAAATTTCAAAAAACACCAAATCGAGCACAAAGCTTCTTTAATGATGACAAGGTCCAAGCGTGAAAGGCTGAGAAATCCCACAAATGTGTCTGCTTCTGCTGGGGGCACGCTCCCCACACCCATGTGTCCTTGCCGGAAGGGTGAGCTGGGGTTTCCTTTCCTCACAGTCTCCTCCCAGAGGTAACAGAGTCCTCTGGCTGAATTAGGGAATGACTTCCATCCTCCTCATTTTACGTGATCCTCGTAACATCTCCGTGAGCCCAGCAGAAGTCCAGCTTAATTCAGCAATACTCACTGGAGGGTACTGCGAGCAAGGCACCGCGCTCAACACACAAGGAAGCCGGCTCATAAAGGTTAAATGGCTTCTACCTGTGCATCTGGAGGAGCTCGGGGGACCTCTCATTTCCCAGGTGAAGAAATGAGGCCCAGAGAGGAAAAGGAGTTGGTCTCTGTCACCCAGTTAATGCTGGAGTCAAGGCTGGAGCCCAGGTCCCCCAAATCTTCAGAATCCAGTGCTCCGTCACCACACCACACAGCCCCTTCATTTGTCCCCTGCCCTGGAGAGGAAATAACGCAGGTTACGCCAGCAATGTACTAGGTCATTTATTGGGGATGGTTTGTAACCACAGTCCTCTGCACTTTCCTGTCCGTGAGTCATTTCACCCTGCCCTCCAAGCTCTGAGTCTCCTAACCCCTCAGATATCTCTTTCTCTTCATTTGTAAATGGCCGTCACCTCACCTGCTGCCCAGGTGTGCTATGAGGACCTGTGACATCAGGGTTGTACAACACCTGCCTCCCCTTTGAGGCTGCGGGACATCTCCTTGCCTTTATTCTGCATCCAAATCACATAGGTGTGCCGTGCCCCTGCTACCTGGTGACACAAAAGTCCCCAACTACCAGCTGAGGGCCCTTGCCCTGTCCTGCCGTGGGACCCACCTGCAGTGAGTGGGCTTCCCTGCGTGAGAGCACAGGGTGAGTCTAACGAGAAGCAGAGCTCCCGTGCCCGGTGCCCCGGTGCCCCAGCGCCCTCGCACAGCCGACTTGGAAAGCAGCCCCCAGCAAAGTAGGCCGGCATTTTACTTTCAAAGCCCAGATTTTATCTGTGAAGCTTGCTTCTCCACATGGTGTGTCCCAGGCATTTGCAATTACTTTTGGGTTTGGGAATTCCTGCTGGGGCACCAGAGAAACCTCACAGTCAAGTCTTCTGCGCACCCAGCACTCTGGGCTCTGACATCCAGCCAATGGCTCTCAGGCTATTCTCATACCATCTTCTTGTTCTAGATGCTTCTCTGGGGTGCCCTGCTCCAGGCTGTCCCCGGGTGGGAGATGTGGTGAGTTCCACATGATGTCCATGGGAAATTTCTAGTTACCAAAATGTCTTTAATTGGAGAAACTCATTCCCACCCACTGATACTACAACGAGCCTTGCAGGTTTGGGGTTCCTTTTCTTTCCACAATCCTCCTCACGGTTCCTTCCTTCCTGGTCTGTTGGGTGGGCCCCTGGAGTAGTTCATCACACACAAGAAGTTTGTCAGAAAAGTCAGATGTCAGAAAAGTGTTCTCACTTCACAGTCTTAGAATACGTGTGCGGGGGCTCCGGACAGCTAAAGGGCAGCTGGGCAGTAGTGGGAAGAGCACTGGCCAAAGGCCAGCTGGGTGCTAGCCTTGCCATTGGGCGTGTTACTTCTCCTCTCCGGGCCTCAACTTCCTAGTTTGCAGAGTCACCTGCTTGTTGGAGTTGAAGTCTCGGTGGCCTTCCTGCTCAGAGAGCACAGGACTGCAGGGGCCTCTGAGGTCCTGGGCTGAGGAATAAAAGAGACCTTGGGGGAGCCACTTAGCCTCTTGCTGCCTGAGTAACACGAAACTGCTGATAATCAAATGCCTAGTTCCTTGGGTTTGGGGAGGAGTATGTGAATTAACACACGCAAAATGCTTAGAACGGTGTGGCCCATGGTGAGCGCTCACTAAGCATCAGCTCATGCTTCGGTTACACCCACAGGGCCGTGTCTTTACTCATCTTTGTATCCTTAGCACCTGGTGTGGGATCTGGCAGGTGCTGGCAGAAAAGTGGGTTGAATTAAAATGATGAGAAAAAAAGGTATAGCTCTGAACCAAATATGGAAAGGGAGGTTCGTGGGGGCAGCTATTCTTTGGAGTGACAGATGTATTACCTGTCCCCAGCCTTTTGAAGAGTCTCTGTTGGCCTAGGGTGGCAGTGGAATGTAACGCCCCCAGCCCCTCACACCCCCAACCCAACCTCACTCTGAAACCAGAGGAAAAGTGGGTCCCTGGGAGTCCTGGTCCGTGGTGGCCCTGCACAACCCCACCCCCAACTCAGCCCATCGCAGATGCCCCAACATTTCTCTCATCCCACAGTTCATCTTCAAACTCAAGGGGAACAGTAGTCAAAACAGAAACAGCCCGCCGCTGCCCCTCAGCCCCCGGCCAGTAATCTGAGCTGCAGAAGGAAAGAGGCAATTACGGTTTGGAGTCGCTCCCCCTCCTCTTCCAGCTTCTTGACTCACTTTTCATCTTGCTCCTGCCTTTTGAGAGTCGGCATTGAGCAAAACAGGCCTGCATCCTAGGGGTGCCTGGAGGTGGGGGGCGCAGCCAAGCCCTCCACTTCCTCGCAGAAAGACCGGAGAGCGGCAGCCCTGGGGAGCCGTGGTGCCCCTGCGCTGCTCCACAGCCCGAGGACTCTCGCCAAGCGCCTGGCAGGCTCACCCCTCTGCCAGAGAGAAATTTATTAGCAGAGGTTGTCGGGAGGGCCGGGGTTACTGAGACTTCATTACTCTTACAAAATATACTATGGGACATTTACTAGTGTCCCGTGAAGTGTGGCCATAAATCAGGGGCTCCACGGCGCTTGTCAGAAGAAATGAGGAAAGTGCATTTGCTCACGCCCGCCGTGGCCTTGCCGTTGACCCCACAGCTGAGCGAGGCCACAGCGCTGGGCACAGCCACCCCTTTGGCCACCCTCAGGGCCGGACACAAGTCTGCGCCAGCGCGAACGTCCAAAATGAAAATGTCACCCAATTTCAAGTGCACACGTATCCCACGTTGAACCTCTCCTGGAAACAATATTTCCTCTGTCAGTTTTATTCTCCAGCCCTGGAGGCCTGCAAAACTTCTGTGCAGAGTGGTCCTGTTTCATATATACAAACATACATACATGGAGGGAATATGCCTGTGGATTAACAGCGAATCTCTCTGGACAGAACAATTATGGGTGATTTTTATTAACTTTTTTATACTTTCCCAGATTTTCCACACTTTTTAAAATATATATATGAGTAACTTTTACAATCAGAAAACTGTTACTTCTTTTAAAAGAAAAATTCAAGAACCAATTATGGGGAAATATAGACATGCTCATGTTATTTATAAAAATCTACAAGTATAAGCAACCTAAATGTATAATAATTATTCCACATTACCAGGGCAGAACATCACATAGCTGCTTAAAATGCTAGTTCTAAAGAGGTGGGGAAATGTTTATAACTTTAATGCTTAGAGGGATAAAAAAAAAAGCACAAAAAAATGGCTATTTTTGTACACATATGCTGGTTAGCAGTATATAAAAATTGTATGTAAGGAAAATGCTTAGAAAGAATATTGTTGTGTTAAAGTATGGACTCTTGGAATATTTTCCTTTACTATTCTCTATTTTCCAAATTTTGCATAACGGGGTTACAGTTCTCTTGTCATTTCTAAGTGGCTGACAAGAGAAAAGAAAACGCAAACCCAGCTGGGGCTCCTGCCCCTCCCACAGAGCAGCACCACACACGCGTCCCACCCCACATTAAAACGTGAGGCCCGGGGTGCCTGGTGGGTTCAGTTCCGCTGGGACAATCTGGAACAATCAGCCCCACCAATGAACTTTTTATGAAGTTTCTGACTTTGAAGCTAAGTAATGAGACTTGGCCTCTGACCAGGCCTTGAAGTGTTCAAAGTGGTCTCCCCCTCCCCCACCCCCATCAATTAGTTAATCCGAGGCGGCCGAGGTAGGTCGGCGGCCAGGCGGGCAGCAGCGCGAGGCCTGGCTTCTGGAGGAGGACAGGAGAGGTCGGTGTCCCTTCCCGAGGCCAGGCTGGGATTTTGAGGTCCCCTGCTCCAGCCTATGGCCAGACCCGGGGTGGCCAGAGCCCCTCCCCCACCCTTAGCACTCTGTATTCGCAGGCCCATTCCTCCTGACTTACATTTGAGGGTGACTCCAAGAGAGGGAGGTGGGTGAGGAACTTTTGGATTCTTGGGGCTGTGATCAGGTCTGATGAGGAGGGCTGCCTTTGGAAACGAGACTTCTGCTGGTTGGAAACAGGCTGGTCTCGAGCACCCCCTGGCTGACCAGGACGCCCACTGCTGACAACTACCAACGCAGCCTCAGCGGAGGCAAGAGCTGCCTGTGCTGGCCTCTCTTCAAGAGGGTCTCTGGGAGTTTTCTAGATGTGGGGGTACAAAGGAACTATCCCTTGCTCCCACCCCAAGAACTTAAAAATAAATCAACCTCCCTTAGTGAAGGGATTCCTCAACCCCAAAAGTGGGGTTTGAGGTTTGGCTTGCAGGGCTCTCCCCCAACACCTATTTCTGTTGAGAAGTCACTCCTGACCTGATGTGGGGAGGGGGGCAAGCAAACCCCTGACCCACCCCCACCACCGCCCTTCACTCCACGTTTTGAATGGGTCTCACAGCATTTGGAATTTCAGTGGCATTTGGTTTTGATTTTTAAAAGGAGGGGGAAGAAAACCCTTCGCCTTGAAGCAATGATTTCTCTTGGCAGCTCTGGGGAGCCTGGCAATGTTAAGACCTTTCCTGGAAGGGCTGAGAAGATGAGCTGGTTGGTTGTGGTGTGTTTAGACGTTTAAAACAGCAAAAAGACAGAGCGAGGGTTTGCGGGAGGGGGGCCTGGGTCTGGGGGAGGAGGTGACAAGACCTCCAGATCTGTTCTCTCTACTGTAAATTACAAGCCTGCTTTTTTAAATTTCCTTTCCCAGAACAATGTTATTCATTCAATTCCAAAGTAAACATGGGGCTTAGATACTCAACAGTTTGGGAGAACAAACTGTCCTCGTTGTTAGGGTCTTTACCTGTCAGGGGCCTGATTAAACTCATATATCTTCATGGCAGCCATCAGCAGCCACAGTGGGCTGTGAGGAAGGACCAGGCAGTGGCCCCCCCTGTTCCCACACAAGTGAGGGCAGCCCCTCAGTGCCAACCCCGGGGCTCGGGGCTGCCCCTCTCTCCCAGCCCAGCTATGGTGCAGTGTATGTCCAAAGCTCTGGCCTGACCCTGAACCTCTGGGGTAAGGGGGCAGACCAGAGGAAATGCTGAGGCCTGGAGGGCACCAGGAAAGGGGGAGGAGGAGGGGAAGGTGGCGTTTGAACAGCCTTCAAAGTGATAGATGTTTGTACTATAGAGGAGTTGATTTGGGGAGAAACGGAGGCCTTGGGTAGTAAATCATGCAATCCGATGTCGGTGCTAAGACTATGGAAGCCCATTTCCTTTCTCCTAGGGGAAGGCCGCTTAATTAAGAGATCTAGGGCACTCGGCTTTCCTCATAAATTTTAGAGAGCTGTAAAACTCACTGTGTGCATGTTGGAGGGGTGAGTGTGAGTGCGCGCGCACCCATACCCACAGGGTGGGCAAAAAAAAAAAAAGAACACCTTTGGAGCTCTGTTCAGAGTGGCATCACACAACCGCTCGCTCTTTTGTGCCTCAGTTTCCCCACAGTCGGACTGGCATTAACGTGCCTCTCACATCCCCGCTTGCAGTAAATACCAAGACTCTTAGGTAGGAAAGCGCCAGGCAGTCTGTGTTCAGTGAGTGGAAGGGGGCGAGGCACTCACAGTGGGGGAGGACTTGGCCCCCACAGCCCAGACCCCAGATGACAGTTGCAGATGTCAGGAGCGAAGCCTCCACCCTCCCAGCCCTCACCCCGGGAGCGGCGCGCTCACTCCGGTGAGCCTTCCTCAGAAACCCATGGCTGCGTTCTTAAGTTTCCTGCTCTCCTCTAAGGAATATTTAATTTCCAAAGTACAGTCTGTTTCTCTTCCACGGAACTCACTTTCCCTCCTGGCTTATCTGATGGTGGGTATCTCAGGGAGCAACTTGTCACTTACCATTTTCCACAGAAATGAACATTAGCAGTTGGGGAGCCGTGTGGGGAGCTCCTGAGGAGCCAGCGATGCTGGTACTGTGGGGAGAAACCAAGCAAGACCCAGGAGGCAAGAAAGGGAAGAAAAAGCAGTCTGTCCTGAAACAACACGAGCTAAGTCAGCTTTTTGCTCACATGGAAAGAACGCTCTCTTAGGTGGCATTCCACAGCCCCTTCGCCTCTCATGGTCTTGGTTCCCACCATGTCCAGGGAACAGACAGGTAAGGCCAGGTTATTGCCCCATGTCGCAGAGGAAAAGCTCAGCTAGGAAAGGGAAAGGGACCTGTCATGAGGCCTGGACACCGCCAGATTTTGAAAAATACAGTCCTTGGACCCACTTGTGTCAGGCCCTCGTCATGCTGGGCCAGCCACTGTCCCTTACAGGAGCTGGCTGATGTCTTGTTCCCTCATTTCAGTGTTGCTCATCAATGTGACAAATGCACGCAAGCTGCTCCAATTTCTGTGACTGCAATGCCCTTAACATAGGACAGACCCCGGGTAGTGACTGCCAGCGTCTGCAGGGTTTGGGTGCGCCCTCCACTCCCAGCTGACCTGCTTGGTTCCGAGTAGCCCCAGATTCTACTTGGTGGAGAGTGCTCAGCAGGATCAGATTAGGCAATGTCTGTGAGCATGCCAAGCGTGGAGTGGTCTCCCGTGATACATTCATTTCATCTTCCAGGAAATAGGAACATGCATTTGAGCTAAACAGCTGGCATGCTGCAATCCTACCTTGAGCTGTACTTGTTGCAGAAGCAAGATTAAATGCCAGGGCCAGGTTTGGTCAGGGGGCCCCTTCCTTCAGAGATGCTAATGCCAAGGACACAGAAAATGAGGGATCAGACCACAGAAGTGAGGTTGGGCACCCCAGGAGAGCCCCAGGAGTCCCAAATGTCCCAGCACAGAGCACGCTCTGCTTATGTCTGTGGTTCCATCACATCATTATTGAAATGTTAATTTTTTGGCTTATTTGGTTCTTTTCTACAATAAATATTCATTACTTGTATCATACATGAAATAATAAAATGGTTTTAGAAGAAGATTCACATTTAGAACACACAAGACCTCCATTCCTTTCCTTGCTCCCAAGTGCATTTGAAGGGACGGCAAGCTAATGAACAGTTCGTTTAGATGCTTTTGGAAGCATTGCTGCTACACAGTGTGATTAGCAAACGTGAACTGCCCACCTAGCATGTGGCAGGCATCACGCCATCTCGTGGTGACATGGAGAGGAATAAAGCAGCAATTTTTAAATGGTGTGCCGCAAGAACTTTTCAAACATGCAATACCTGACTATTTAGTCAGGGGCACTGACCTCTCTTCCCTTAGATTATCAAAAAAACAAACAAACAAACAAACAAAACCCAACAACAGCCAACACAACAATAGCTGTCCATGGCCCCAGCTGGCCTCCCAGGTACTAAGCAGCCTGCCCGGGGGGGTTGCATTCATGGTCAAGGCTCCGCTGGCTTCCACTCAGCATATTTTGGAAGCCTCCCGAAAACCTTTGGGGTAGACAACATTACCCTCTCCCTTCCTACGATTCCAGTGGAAACGACGTGGCCACATCAAAAGGCTTTTGAGGGAGAGTTAAGGCTCGCCGGAGGCCCAGCCATTTTCCCAGAGGCCCAGCTGCCCTCCCATGGCTGAATTTGCCATAGACAGGCCCAGAATATGCCCATTGCCCCCCACATACTTTTAGCATTGCCCCTTTCATGCTCAAGTGTGACCCGTTTGGAAGATAAATATATGGTGACTCTACCCACGAGGCAGAGTGGCCTTCCCGAGAACAAAAGTTTGGATCTCACTACACCAGGCTTAGGGGCACAGACCCACTCTAGGCCAAGACGTGGAGTCCTGTAGGGTTAGGGTCTCCTGACATCCCCCATTCAATTTGCAGCTGCCCGATCTGCAGCAATGTTTCATACTCTTCCTGGCGACAGGGATCTCTCAAACTGACCCATCCTCCAGAACAGCGGCTCTCAAAGTGCAGTCCCCAGTCAGCAGCATCAGCATCCCCCCCGGGAACCTGTTAGGCAGACAGGGGCTATCTGTCTACAGATGGGGCTGCAGGGGCGGGGCCAGCAATCTGTGTTTTAACCAGCCCTCTGAGGGATGTTGATATCTGCTGGAGAGTAAGAACCTCTGCCCTGGTCAGTGTTCGAGCTGCCCTAGAAATTCCCCAGGCCTGTCCTTCCTCCACCTCCTGCTAGAGGCAGAGAAGCTGAGAGCCAGTGGAGGGGACACTGTGCCCTGAATTGCCATGGAATGGTGCCCACACCTTGCCTGGATCGTGTCTGACTGCCCACACTCCAGTTCCTCCAAAGTAAGGTCTCAGCCCCATTGGCTGGTGAGCTGAGCTAACTGTGATGTTAGCAAGACACTTCCTCTTCTGGGCCTCAGTTTCCTCATCAGTACAACTGAGGAGCTTGCTTAGATGCTCTTTAATAAGCTCCTTCCAAGTGTGACATTCTCTGTTTGCTCACCAGTCCTGCTCTGGATAATGTCCACATTTCATGGGGGCCTCGGGGCACAGGCCACAACAAGACGAGTACAGACAATATTTCGGGGCTCCTGCTGACTCTCAAATCCATCTTAGAATCAGACTCTTAAGCTTGAGTTGGCTTTAGGGAAGGCTTGCTCAACCTCAGCACTACTGAAATTTTGTACTAATGATTCTTTGTTGAGGGGCCATAACACACCTCCCAAACCCAAACCTAGGTGTGACAACAAAAACCCCTCCAGGCATCACCCCCGAATGTGCTCAGGGGGCAGGGGGGCGGGGGGAGGAGTAGGGCGAGTCACTCTGGGTTGCAAGGGCCTGCTCCATAGGCTCTCTGGGCAGATGAGCGCTCATACTACACTTCTCAGCAGCTTTTAGGTTGAACAGAACTTAGTTACATGAACCTATACAACTATATTCATATTAATCTGCAACCCAGCCTGAGGAAGCGAGACCACAGACTCAAGCACTCAGGGTCAGACAGGACATAAAGAAAGGCCCCAGTCCCATGCACGATGGGACAGGACGGCCCAGAGACCTGGGCAGGTACAGGACATCGTTTTTAAAGGGAGTCATCTGTACTCGGCTCCAGACAGCTCTTCCACACAGGTACGTGGGCACAGGGTACCATGGCTTCTGGAAGCTGTGTCACCAGAGCTGGCCTCAACTGCAGGGTGCTGTCCTGCTCGACCCAGCAGTCAGGCTCGGAAGGGCCTTGAGATCACTGCAGGGAGGATCAGGGCCTCCTCAACGCGTCAGAGAAGAGCCTGAGGCCTGAGAGGGGCAGAGATGTGCTATAAGTCACCAGTTATTTGTAGAGGGACCTACTACATGAGAAGCGGAAAATCTGTAATTTTATGTGAAATTTACGGTTATTAAAAATAGTGAATTACTGTAAAGCCTTTGGTAGAGAGAAAGCCTAAAAGATCCTGAAAACTTAATATTCACCTGAAAGAATCCTATGAAATATATACTATGGTTATCCTGATTTCATACTGAGAAAATTGAGGCACAGAGAGGTTAGGCAATTGGCCCAAGGTCACACAGTTAACAGTGGGAGGGGAAAGAGCCCGCGCAGGAAGGGTTAGGAACTATAGGCCCTTGTATTGAATAAAAGGAGACAGAGCCAATTTTTCTACCACAGCAGTAAATTGCCCCCAAATTAAGCCAATACCCAGTTCTTATTGCTTCTGCAAAGAATTAATAAACCATGACATCTTCTGAAATGGGGGAAGGCCAGCTGCTCAGAGAGATGTCGGAAAGCCCTTTACAGGGCTGGACTTGTTCTGCTTTAGCGAGGAAAATGATTATGCCTCAGACACGCAGAGGGGAGAGCGTGGGGGCTGCTGACGCCTGTGCCCGCAGCTGGCTCAGCTGAGAGCTGTGCCCACCGCTAGGAGATGAGGCCTCGCAGTAGCCGGCAACCGGGCGTTAATGGCTGTGGCCTCCCTGAGAACACTCTGGGATGTTTTAGGTTTGTATCTGGCAGACGGTGTGCCAAGTCGTTCCCTCATTCTGCCTATTAGATGGTTAGTTTCCTCTTTCTAGTTAAAGGATTAACTAGAATTATCAGTAATCATGAGCTTCCCCCAAGGACAGGTCAGAGGAAATTAATGGAAACTGCAGCAATAGGCACACAAATTAGCTCCACAAGAGCAATTCCTGACCGAGAGAATTATCCCTGGCACGGGGAACTGGGGAGAGGACTTAGAACCCATCACAGAATCCCGGAAATTCCTGCAGGCCCCAGCTTGGGGGAACAGGGGACAGGGAAATAAGAGAGGGCAAGGAGGCTGGGTGCATACTTCACCGTGAAAAGTTCCAGAAACTCCAAGGTGAAGGGGACCTTTGAAACATTCCAGCCTGACCCCTTAATTTACAAATGAGAAAACTGGGATCTGGAGTTGGATCGGGACTTACTAAGTGCCCCACAGTTAAGTCACAGCAAAGCTGGAAGTCAGGGCGCAGGTCCTGGCCAGAGTTTCCAAACTTTGAGCTAGCAATGCTCACTGGAGAGGAGACCGCAGACCTGTCAGGTTCTCCGGTTGTCATCTACAGAGCGGAGCACTAGCCTTAACACGTCATAATGCAGTCATCTGTTTACACATCTGTCCCCACTCTGGGCTGGACGAGAAGGTCTCAAGGATGGGGACCATGACTTCCTCGTAAAAAGATGGGGTCACTGGGGGCCCTCCACATGGCCTGATACGTAGCGCACCCGAGGTAAGTTGTGCGGAACTGGGTGAATAGTCAGCTCTGGAGGTGCTGAGGCTTAGCTCCTGTGTACGCAGCCTCCGTGACGCGCTGGACAAGACATCCCTGCACGAGACACTGCCATTAGTGCAGGCACAGTGGGTAAGAAGCCTGCATTCCGGAGCCACATCAAATGTGGCTAATGCTGCTTGTTGGATCCAGGCAATGGGCGCAGGGGCCTTCGTTACCCTATTCATTATATTCCAAAGTGTTTCTTATACTTTTCTGTTAGTTTGAGCATTTTTATAAAAAAAAAAACAGTCAAAATTTTAACAGCAATCTAAAGCTTATTTCTAAAAAAAAAAAAAAGCACATGCTCATGAAGCTTGATTCTAGAAAAATAGGCACGTCATTCATTTCAGGAGATGTCTATTGTTGCTGAGGAAGTGTTCCTGGTTCTAGAGTGAGTAGACTGAGACCCTGTCCTCAAGAAACTTGAGGGGAAATGAGACTCAAGTGACATTGCCACAAAGCAAGACAGACGTGACTGCAGGGGAGACATGTGGAGAGCTGGGCCAGCCCAGGTGCAGCCACTGACCCCGTGCCCTGAGCAGCACGGCCAAGACGGGCATCCTGCATGCCCAGCCACATCACAGGCACAGGCGGAGGCAACCGAAGGCTGGTTAACGACCAGGGAGCCTCCTAGGAGAGCTTGGGAGCCCTCGCCTCCACCGCTCCTCGTTTCCTGCCATGGGATATTTGCACACACAATCCATGAGGTTTAAGTGAAACAAAGAGGAAAATGAGCCCCCAAAGGGCAGCCTGGGGTACATGCGTGTGGAAATGAAAGTGCAGGGTCACTGCTGTGGGGGCTTGTGTTGGAAGGGGGTGGGGAAGAGTGTTTATAGTTAAGAATGCCACTGCCATTTGCAATGGCATGGATGGACCTAGAGGGTACTACGCTAAGTGAAATAAGTCAGTCAGAGAAAGACAAATACCACATGATTTCACTGAGATATGGAATCTAAAGAACAGAATACATGAACAAACAAAACAGAAACAGACTCACAGATACAGAGAACAGACTGAGGGTTGCCAGAGGGGAGAGGGTTTGGGGACTCAGTGAAAAAGGTGAAGGTATTGAGAAGTACAAATTGGGAGGTACAAAATCATCACAGGGATATAAAGTACAGCATGGGGAATATCGTCAATAATATTGTAATTACTATGCATGGTGCCAGGTGGGCACTGAAATATCAGTGGGGTGCTTTGTAAAGTACATGACTGTCTAACCACTGTGCTATACACCTGAAACTAATACAAAATAATATTGAATGTAAAGTGTGACTGAAAAATAAAATTTTGAAAAAGAACACCACAGCCAGCAGCAGCCACCCTCAGTCCAGGATCACGTTTGGTAGGCACATTTGTCAGCCCCGGCCGCAGGAGGAGAGCATGAAAGAGCGCCAGCGCTGGGGTGACATAGCGCTGGATTCCCATCTGAGTTCTCTAAGTTTCTGGCAGTGTTCGGCAAGTAGCTTAGCCTCACTTCTCCCATCTGCTGAGTGGGGTTAGCAGTGAGTATCTACCTCCTAGGTGCTCGCCTAACACAGCCTGGTAGACAGTGGGTGTTCGTGTGTGTTTCCTCACCCACCCCCTCCTGCGCCTTTGCAAGGACAGCTGGATGAGGTCATGTACCCACAGAAGAGTGTGCACTTGATCAGCATGGGTTATTTTTGGTTTTATTTTTAGTTTGTTTTTTGTTTTTGTTTTTTGGCTCAGAGAAGACACCAAAACCATTTTCGGTAGGTTCTCGCTTTGAGTCCTGTGTGATAGCAACCACTTCTCCCATGGAGGCACAGTCTCGGGTGAACACTCGATGCGGCAAGTGAGTGACGAGATTCCCTGCTGAGTTTGGATTCCCTCAGAGGCTGGCCTGCAACAAGGAGCCCAGCGCACAGAGTTTATTTGGGAGGTGGTCCTAGCAAACAAGGGCAGGGAAGGGAAGGAAGCCCATGAAGGGAGTGTGGATATGCATGTTACCCCAGGGGGCAGCTGCACAACTGGGGGCTCAGTCCCACATGGGTTTTGGGGAAACTGTAGAATACCTTAGTCTCATACCAGAAAGTGACTATCTTTGGCTGGGGGATGCTCCTGAGCAAGGGAACTCCTAGGAGTTCCCAATTGGCTGCTCCAGCAGGCTAAGAAAGAGCCTCCGGGCCCCGAGTTGCAGGTGCTTGTTGTGGAAAGCAGTGGAATGTTCTTGGCACATAACGAAGTGAGAACCAAAAGGCATGGATGCGGCACTGGTAGCACACGTGTCTCCCCTTGCATGGAATTCCTTCTCATCACAGTTATTTTAGGGTGGTTCTGGGCCTCTATTTCCATGCAGTTCCTACCTATATTTCCTCCTAGTCTTCTAAAACCTTTCAGCTCCAACTGAGTATGTAACATGACCTACTGAGACATGCATACTACAAATTCAGATGGGAAAATCCTTTAGGGCAACAACTTTTTTTCTGTTTCTCTTTTACTGTGACTTTGGGCTAGTGATGTGCCCTCTGTAGCCTTGCCTTCTTCATCTGTAATATCAGCAGGGTTGCTATACCGGCCTCAGAGTTCCCCGCTGCCACCTCGATGTTGTACGCCACCATCCCAAGCCCATGGAGCCAGTAGGGCACGTGGCAGGCACTCCCGAAGGCAGGTGGGCTACCCAGGTGCACACTAGAGACCCTGTCCCCTCCTCCAGCTGGTGGAGAAAGAGACCCCACTCTCATCCTAGAGAGCTGGAGGGGGCTATTGGGTAAGATGGGAAGAAAGGTGAGGTCAGAAATGGCAACATCAGATCTGTGCAGACAGAAGCCCCAGAGGTCACAAAATTCACCCCACTTAATACCACCATGCTGCAGATGAGGACACAGGGTGCTTTTAAAGACCACAAAGAACTAGACAACCCTGGCCCTCCCATTGCAAACTACTAACTGTGCTGTCCTGAAAAGTCAGAGACAGGGAGAGGGGGAGAGAGAGAGAGAAATTTTTCTATGGTTTCAAGCCCAATTATCTACACCTCAGGTAAGTGGACAGTTCAGGTGACGTAGGGAATGGACTTCTGCCAGGACCCTCCAGGAACTGCCTGTCTTCCCCAGGTAGGACCAGAAGTCACCCAGAGTTCCAATCACTTAATCTCCTTCCTCTGGCTCCAGGCTCGCTGGGGATGGTGAGCAGCTGTTTGCCATTCTGCATGGAGGAGCCTTTTATATACTTGACGACGTATTAAATCATATCTTAATGATGACTGGGAAGACTTCTTGTTACAGCTACCGCGTGCACAAAAAGCGATGGGCCGCACAGCACTGGTGTTGATTTTATCTGGGCTGTGTCCGAGCAGGCGTACGGGAGAAATTGAACAAGTAGTTCTGTTTTTAACACTTTGCCTTTGGGCAGAGAGACTGTTAAAATGAGAACTTTTCTGCAAAAGACTAAAATATAAGCAGCAGTCCAGTTCTGGGTGGTGTAAAGATATTTTTTTCTCTGTATTTCCTAAATTATCTACTGGGAACATAAATAATTTTTACAACCAGGAAAAAACTAATGATGTATGCTTCCAAACATACGTGAATTTTTTAAGTAGATTGTAAGGTTATACCTGCCACGACTTTCATTCAGGGCTGTGTTCGGGATGTGGGCAAGGTAGGAGTAGCAGAGAGGCTAAGGAGGAAAAAAAAAAAAAAAACAACGAAGGAAAAGTAACACATTTCCCCAGCAAGTGCCTAACACATAGTAGGATGTGACAATGACGGGCACCTGCTGTTGCTGGCCCTGTGTACCTTCAACTCAAACAGCGCCCCCTCCCTGGAGAGAGCGGCAGTTGGCAGACGGACAGCGTGTGCCCCAGGGAACTTTGGAAGGAGCGCTGTGTGTTGGAGCTCTGATTGCTTCTACCACCAAGTCACAAATGGTCTGGCTTTGCCACGCGACTGAGCTTTGAAGGAGACACCCACATGTGCAGGAGCTCGAAGGAGTTCCGCAGCCGTAAGTGTACTCAACAGAAAACAGGAATTTGGGGGAAATTTTGAAAATGAATTATTAAGTGAAAAAAGCAAGGCGTAAAATAACTACATGTACTATGACCACATCTATGAAAGCACTGTATTCATAGTGATAAGACTTTTAAAAACTTAAAATCGTTGTTGTGTTGGTGTGGTTGAATTATGGTTAGCTTTTTTAAGTTCTTAATGTCACTATAGGCCATTCAATATTTTTATCCGAAAAAAATTTTATCCTACATTTTATTATGAAAATTTTCAAATATACAGCAAATTGAATGTCATAGTAACCACCCACTCACCAGCCTCTAATGCTACTTAATTTTTAAACTATTTTTAAATGTTTTAAACTTTTCTGTTATGTAATCTTTGGCATTTACATTAACATGGGTGGAAGCTATCAGCCTAATCGTGGAATGAAGACCGATGAACCCCTCCCTCAGCTGAAGAGCCAGCACATCACCTTCAGTCGTGCAGCTTCCCGCGTGCTCCTTCCAGTTCCCAACCCATCCCCCTCCCTCCCAGGGCAGCTGATCCTGAACTGGGCCGAGCGTTATTCTCCCTCACCTTTCGGGCAGCCTCTGCGCGCATCTGCCCTGGCCAGGGCGGGCTGGGTCGTGCTGCAGTAACACGTACTCCAAAGTCTCAACGGCTTAACTCGTCACCAAAGGTTTGTCTGTTGCTCAAGCAAAATCGACTGCAGGTCCCTCAGACTCTCCGGGGCAACTGTCTCCATGCGGCAACTCCACAGTCCCGGATGCTTTGATTTTACAGTGTCACCATCTAAATATGAGACCTCCCTAAGATCACCTCATCAGTAAGTAAATGCTTCAGCCCAGGCAGGAATGGCCCATGTCTCTTTCCCTCATAGCCCATCAGCCTCACTCACGGCTGGGGGGGTCCTTCTGTCTACCCAGGGGGAGAGGAGGACAAGATAGAGGTGAGCACTAGAAATCTCCTCTGTGTTATCCCCAAGCAACATATGGTTAGCTTTTGCTTCAGCTCTTTTCGTTTTTGAGCTTTACCATGTATATATTTGGCATATAGGGCTCCGCAACCTGCTTTTTCTCACTCAGTGCCTTGGCCCTAAGATTTCTCCATGTGATTGTAGGTAGCTGCGCTTTCATTCATTTCCACTATCGTATAATATTCCATGGTGCGGATGACATGTCTCAATGCTGATCTGTTCTCCAATTGAGGGACGTTGGTACGTCCAGCCTCCGCTGTGACCAACAATGTCATCACGTATAGGCATCCGGAGCATGTCTTCAGGAATTCCTCTAGGGTGCGGGTTATTCAGATTCTTTAAAGCTAATTTTTTTAATGAAAGAGCGAAACAAAGAAGAAGCAAAAAGTAGGAGTTTTTGAGCTGGCACTTTTCTATTACAAAGGGAGGTTGGACACAGGATTATAAAAAAGAAAAGGCAAATGAAAGCCAGCAAATGCCAGGGTGCAGAAAGGTCACAGATTTGTATGCTGTTCTTCAACCAGGCACAGGTTGGACTGAAGAAGAAAAGTAAAAGATTAAATAAATATTTTCAGATAAAACTGCACCTTTATAAAGAAGAAATAAATGATGACTCCAAGCAGCTGTTTCTTCCCCATAATCTGGAATCACTAAGGCAATGTTGTTCAACATCAAGATATCACCATTTCAAGAGACAACCTGATTCTCAGAAAATTTCAGCACAAAGTTAATTTTCATTTGCTTCCATTTTGAAAATAAATAAATGCCATACTGTGATTTTTTTTTTTTTCTGGAGGAAGGCATGTCTTGGAATCAAAGAAATAATGACAAGGTATTTCAACTCCCCAAAGATTGGTAATCACCAGCATATGGCCCGGACGGAAATACACAAAGCAGGGGAAATAAGGCTACTGGTGACAGTTTGACATGGGCTAGCCAGAGAATAACGTTAATCACGTAATTTATCCTACTAGGTTCCTAGTAGGATTCTTAGTGCTGGCTTTGACCGTAAGCAAAAAAGTATGGCCTTGATGAAATCTGTTTGTATTATGTTCAATTTCTTGGGGCAATAGAGGGAACCTGGTAACCTCTTGGCAGGTTCCCTCTTGACAAGGGAATCTCTTGACAGGTCAAGAAAGAAATTGAAAGATAGTCCAAAACAGCTTTGGAGTAGATGACTCATGGGCAAATTCGATGAAATGCTGGGGGAAGCCTGGGACCCTGTCATCCTTGGTTTTGCTCATAAGATAGAACAGTGAGCCCTGGTAGTTGTGGCTCAGTTGGTTGGAGCATTGTCCCATAACCGAAGGGTAGCAGGTTCGATCCCCATAACTGAAGGGTAGCAGGATTGAACAGTCCAGGCATGTTCAATCCCAGGTCTGGTCACATACAGCAGGCAACCAATCAATGCTTCTCTCTCTCCCTTCCTCCCTCTCTAAAAGCAATGGGGGAAAAAAAGTCCTCGGTGAGGATTAAAAAAAGAAGAAGAAAAGAAAGAGTGGGGTAGACCTTACCACTGACCTAGAAGACCAGGACACACAGTTGGCCCCTGACCAAGGGCATCCAGGGGGCAGGGCTCCTCTCCATGGGGACATAAAGATGACCAGCTGCCCATGAATTAGTAGGAGCCACAGCTTGTAATTCAATGATCAAAGAACAGAGTTTAATCAAGTTGAGACAGAAGTAGATGCTTTGCTTGTTTTCTCTGTTATTAATGGGGCACTCCTCAGTGCCACCCAGCACGTGCCATCTCCTCATTTCTCAGAGGAAGCTGGTCAGGCAGGTGGAGTTATCACTCAGGCTTCTTGGTCGCAAGTGACAGAAACCAATTCTGGGTGGTTTCAGCAGAAAAGCAGTTTACCAAGAGGATATTAGGCATCTCAAAGAATTTCAGGGAATGCCCAGCAAATGGGCAGCTGCCTGGGAAAGCCAAGACTTGAGTTCAAATCATGAACAGCTAATGCCTTTGCTGGATGGACCACCTGCCTGGTGCCGCTGCCACCCTTATAGTTACTGCTAAAAAATCATCCACGGTCCCTGTGTCTCTGCATCACAGGTCCAGGATGCAGGGTCTTAGGCAGAAGGGCTTCGCTGAGCCTGGGGTTTGCACCAGTGTCCTGGGCCAGCAGGTGCAGGCAGAGGCTGCAGGGAAAAGCAAAAGACTGTTTTCAGGCCTTGTTACTTTGAAGCAGCCCTGCTTACCCCCAAACTCCCCACTTGTAGGAAGAGCCTTCGGATGCTGGGCAAAGGCAGAACTGGCAAGTGTCCTCCCAAGCACCGCTGTCGCCACTCCGGGTGCGGTGCTCTGACACTCCCTGTCCTGGCGCACCGCGACTGCTCTGACACCTCACAGTTTAGACCTGCATTCGGCTGGCTCTGGAAAAGGAGGAAGCAAGATGCTCCCAAATGACAGTGAAGCAGCGCGTAAACTATAATAGCTAACATTTTACGGTGCTTCGCAAAGTGGGTTAACCCATTTGTTTCGGTTAGTCTTTACCCAAAATAACCCTTGCATGGACCCTAACAGGTAACGAGGGCAGGCCTTCCTGTCATCCTACCTGTCACATCCAAACTGAGTACAGGCTAAAACTGGGTATTCGACCACAGGTTCACACTGTTCCATGTGATTGTTTAAGTAACAATCTCATGGTTTTCCTTGGTTCAATGCTCCATTTCATGCTTTTAAAGTTTGCTGAGGCAGGACTTCGCACATTTGTTGTGCACAGGGATCTTTTTACAATGCAGATGCTGACTCAGGAAGTATGGAGGGGGCACCTCTTCCCCGAATCTGCATCTCTAACCAGTTGCCAAGGGACACTGATACTGCAGGCCCAGAAACCACATTCTGAACAGCAAGGATTTAGGGGGTTAGAAATAACAGGAGCAGCAAGTGTTCATCCGTAGCACACCGTGCAATATCTTACCAACCTAATGATTGTTTGTGAAGTTCTTGAGATATTTTAGTTCTTCCCTGTTTTAATCCTTTGTGCTATTTCTTGATTAAGTTTAAAGACGGTTTGAAGAGAAAGGTGTGGTACAGAGGAAGTGCTTCTTGTTTAACTTTTGTTCAGCTCTAGAAAAAGGACCGGGCAGAGGCGACAGGGGCAGGGACCAGGAGCGGCCGGTTCAGAAAGGCGGCTGCTCAGGGTCTGCCGGTTACTGACGCAGGAATTTCACAGACGCTGCATCTCAGCAGGCAGCCCGAGAAATTCAGAAGCCATCCTCTCATTTCGAAAGTAAGCTCTCCTGAAAAGTTTATAAATACCCCATCTCCCTGCATGGAAAAACACAAATAGAAGAGAGGAAAAACAAAACAAAATCAACAACAACAAAACAATCTTCTCAGTGAGAAATGGAAGCCACGCCACTCTGAGGGCCCCAGTGAGGCTTGAAAAAGCAGCTGAGACCACGAGCACCCGCCTTATTGGAAGCCGGTGGCAGGCAGCCCCGCAGAAAGAAGGGAAGTGGACTGGAGGACAGTTAAACAGGAGATGAAAACAACTGCAAACAGAGAGAAAACAAAAGGGGGGTAATAAAAACAACCGGCTCCTCATGAAAGTAAACAAAGACAAAGGGGAAAAGAAGCAAAGAGAAACCAGATGCAAGGTCTGCCTGAAACCGCAGCAGCAGTGGCAGAGGGTGGGGGGTATTAGAGCAGATGAAAGCTCTGGGAAGCCAGTGGGAGCCAGAGGAGAGGAGCAAGGCCAGGACCTGGGGGAACTGCAGGGCAGGCGAGCCTGGCACCACGCGCCCGGGTTGTGATTAGCAAAGGTGAGTTGGCACCAACCATTCCTGGACAGATACGTTTGGGGACAATTATTAGAAAGCTATTTTTGTGGTTTCCTTTGTTTCTCTGAGCCATCATCTGTGTTCGTGTGTTTTGGAGCCTGAGAAAACAACACTGATTTCACCAAAAACCCTTGAGCTTTTAAAAAGAAAAAAAAAGAAAACAACCCTCTATAAACTTCTGCAAGTTGTTTCAGTCCTTTTTCAAAATACGTATTTCTTTTCAAAAGGATATTTACTCAGCAGATGGGTTTCTTTTTCTCCACTCTCCAACTAGATTGCTTCGTGTTTGCACATCAAAGTAAGCAAACACGAGTGGTGTATTTTTAAGTCCCTAAATGATAGGCCTTGAGGGTGGGGAGCACAGCCGGGTCTCACATTTGAAGGATGCTGTCTGTCTCAGGAAGGTTATCCCTTCCCCTGCAAACCCCAGACTCTGCTGAGAGAGCCTCTTCCCTGTGCTGTGTGCTGGGCCCTCCACCTCCTTGAAGTGTGACCAGCTCTCAGGATGGTCGCACTCGCCCTCTGTCCCCTTCCCTGGGCTGTTCTCTTCCCTCCCAGTCCCTGACCAACCCCCCACCCTGTGGCATTCTCATTAGACTTCTTGCTCCACATTTAGAAAAGGTAGGTTTGTGCTCCCACCTACTCCATCCATAAACCCTGTAAGCCGCATCGATGTTCTTCGGGTTTAATAGCTCCCCAGCTCTGCCTGTAGGTCAATAAGGATGGGTGTTCTTGTCCTAGATGCTTCCTCAAATAAAATTTCAGGCTCCTGTCTCCAGGTGTCCAGGGGAAGAGGTCCCAGCATAGCCTGCGCAGGTGTCATTCATGAGCTTCCCTCAGACACGGTGATGTGTCCCCTCAAGTCTCTGCTCACAGCATCATTCCTACCTGCCCAAGCATACCTACCTTGTATGCAAATCTTATCTATCTTTGAGGTCCTCCTTAGGAGGCAGCTCTCTCAGCCAGTCAGTCATCTTGGCCCAAGCTCCCAACATGCCACCCCCTGAATGAGTCCCAGGAGCCTTCTGGCTTTGGGCAAGTCCCTGCTTACCTCCCGTGAGACCCACAAGTGTACTGTGGTCTCGACACCTTGATTTGAAGTCTGGTGTCTATGCTGCTAGGACTGCCTGCTGTCTGCTTGTGCATGCCTAGCCCTGCCTTTGGCCCTCCAGGTAGGAGGTAGACCTGGCCAGGAGTCTTTCTGCGTGTGGCCCCTCGATTTTTTATCTCTCCTTGGGCGATTACTAGGGAGTGGAGGAAGGGGGACTCCAGAATGGGCTTGACCTCCAGGAGGACTGTCAGCTGTGGCTCTGACCGGCACTGGGGCCTTTTCTTTTCTGGGGTCACACCAGTCAGCGGAACGGTCTGGTCTCGAAAGGCACAGGTGCAGAGGTGTGGCTGACCCGTGTCCACTCTGCCTGTCCAGCGCCCACATCCTGCAGGACTCCTACCATGACCCCACTGCCTGCAAACATCTCCTTTCAAACTGTGCCGCCCAGGCCAAACCTGGCCTGCCGTCCATTATTTTCAATAAAGTTTCACTGCAACACAGCATGCTTGTCTGTCCTCACGTGGTCTGTGGCTGCTCGTGCGCTACAACGGCAGAGTGAGCCGTCACAGCAGAGGTCACACTGCCTCCGAGGACCAGAGTACTTCCTATCCGACCCTTCATGGGGAGAGCTATCCGAGTCCTGCCGCAGAGTGTCTTCCGGCACAATCTAACACCACGGCTGAGCGCTCTTCTGCAGCGTCGTGTCACTCCCACCACGAACACTCCCGAGCTCTGAGCGCAGGGATGCGCATGCGGCGGCCCTGTCACTCATCTCCCCTCACCGCTTGACACAACGCTGGTAACCGCACATGCATACTCATCAGTTCTTAAATAGCTTTCCCCTCAGGTAACAGGAACTCTCTGGGCTTGCTTAAGTAACCATGGCATTTATTGTTTCTCAGAACAGGAAGTCCAGAGGTCGGACAGAGGTCAGCATTGGTAGATTCAGGCACTGGACCCAGAGTCTTTTCATCTCTTTTTCTCTGTCAGCAGCTGTGCTGGCTTCGACCTGTTTGCCCTCATGGTCTCAAAATAGCTGCCGACCACACCTGAAGCAACATGCATCCTTGTTCACATCCAGCACGGTGGGAGGAGGAGGAGAACAACGGTGGGAGCTGGGAGCGGCTGCTCTTTCCCAGAGCCCTGAGCAAGCCTCCCCTCCCTTCTCATCAGCCCAGATTGGCTTACACCTGCCTGGCCCGGGGCCAGTCCCTGGCAAGCGTAGCGGAATCAGTGCGCTGGCTTAGGCTGCTTAATCACCTGGGGCAGAATGGATGTTGGGGAGTCAGCCACATTGCTCCTGCAACGGATACTTACAGAAATCATCTTGTCACCTCTTGGTGTAGTATGTTTGACATATTTCAAAACAATAGCCAAAATGGAGTGTAATCACTAAAAATGGTGGGGTATTCGGTGTGTCCCCTGTTCCTCGTGCCATTCCTGAGCCCTTGTGGACGTCCCTGAGTGCTGGGACCCAAACACGCATAGGCCCTGTCTTCTGGAGTTACACCTAAAATGGCCCACAACATCTATCCTCCGCACACTGCCCATTTACGTCCCAACCAAAAACATCCAACTCTAATGTGCTCTAGAACTTTTAATTTGCTAAACCACAGAGATTCCCCCCAAGACTTTCATCTCTAGAACACTAAAACAAGAGCCTTCTCCCTCACAGCCCCAGACCCCCCCGGCCCAATACCACAGCGAACTGGATTCCAAAGGCCCCCACCACCCTTCAAGGTCATGGAAGAATACCCTCCATGCCTGTAACCGAGACGTTCGGCCTGCTTTAACTCTCTGCTGACCAGCTCAGATGTTTTCCAGAGGTTGCTGGGATGTTATTGCATTCCTAAAGAAAAAAAAGAAAAGAATAAACAATAAAATTAATGATTCCTTCCAGAAAAGAGCAAAAAGGGCAACCCCAGTGTCACTTTGCCCCGTTGAATAATGACATGAAGGAAAAAGGGGAAATGATTTCAGATGCATGCCAAGAAAGCTGTGGACAACTGTGGCCGCTCTACCTGTACAAAGGTCAGTGAGGCCTTGACCGAGGCTCCTGTCAAGCCCGAGGTAGGTAACTGTGCAGCCCTTGCCGGAGCGTATCACACAGGCAATAACGTTCATCACAACGTGGTACATAATCACCAAGATGTGGAGGCACCCCCAGTGCCCATCAATAGACAAGCATATAAAAAAGCTGTAGTAAGTTTATACAATGGAATATTGCTTGGCCATAAAAAGGCAGCAAAATGGCCCTGGCTGGTGTGGTTCAGTTTGTTGGAGTGTTGTCCCATAACCAAAAGGTTGAGGTTCGATTCCCAGTCAGGGCACATACCTAAGGCTGCAGGTTCTGCCCCAGGTCCAGACACCTGCAATCCCCAGCCTGGTGCATAGGAGAGGCAACCAATCGATGCTTCTCTCCCACATCAATGTTTCCCTCAACATTTCTCTCTCTCCCTTCCTCACTTTCTAAACAGCAATGAAAAAATGTCCTCTGGTGAGGATTTTTAAAAAATAAAAGAAGGAAATGGTACCATTTGCAATAGCTTGGGTGGACCCAGAGGGTATTATGCTAAGTGAAATAAATCAGTCAGAGAAAAAAATACCATATAATTTCACTTATATGTGGAATCTAAAAAACAATATAAATGAACAAATAAAACAGGAACAGACTCATAGATGCAGAGAACAGATTGAGGGTTGCCAGAAGGGAGGGGGGTTGGGGGGGCTGGGTGAAAAAGGCAAAGGGACTGAGAAGTACAGATTGGTAGTTACAACATCACCACGGGGATGTAAAGGACAGCACAGGGAACAGGGTCAATAACATTGTAATAACTACGTGTGGTGCCGGAGGGTTCTGGAAGCATCAGGGGACCACTGTAAAATATGCGATTGCCTAACCACCATGCTGCACACCTGAAACCAATACAAAAAATAAGCAGACTTTGCACGGTCTCCCTAGGGGCAGCCATCGCCATCTCACCACCATCAGGGCCCGGGCCTCCCTGACACAGACCAGGCCGTGCTGCACCCCCTTAGACTCGGTGGGGCAGCACATGTGGGAAGAGGGAGCTGAGCCACACTGGCACGTGCAGTAACAAGTCGGTGGCTGGGCCTGGTGAATTATAGGTTGGGGACCTGACAATGGTCTTCTCACGGAGGAAGGGCATGCACCCACCTCCAAGAGTCCTTCCTCTTCCCAGGGAAGCCATGTATCCAGCACCCCAGTGAGGCTCTGCTCCGATGAGAGGGAGGAGCACTGTTACATTGTGTCACTTTGATATAAAGGCCTCTGTCTAGAAATTCAGTGTTGAATCATGGCGTGCTTGCCTTGAACAACACTGAGGGGGCTGCCATGTCCCCTGGGTAGGTCAGCCCAGGTCTGGACTTCCCTGCCATGATGACATTGCTGCTGACATGAATAATAAGCGTGATTTACTTGTTCAAGCCCCAAAGTCCAGGCAGGAGTGGCTTGTGGGGCTGACAACCTGCAAATTGCAAAGCGGAAAGTTTATGGGCTGATTTATGGGGAAAGCGAAGGGCCACTTTCTACACCAAAGACAGTTAAGTGCCTCCTAAGGCAAAGGCTTGTTCTCAGCACGCAGGTGTGCATCAGACAGAGCCTGCCCTGGTGGAAAGAGACGGGGCAGGAGGTGCACAGCACTGGCCCTGATTCCCCGGCACTCTTGTCATAGCACATGCGGGAAGTCCCCGCCACTGCCACCACCTCCTACCGCACCCTTGCCATCGTTGCTTCTGTCACTCCTGTTACCCCTCTCGTCACCACCGGCGCTGTCCTCACCTTCCCCTGAAGCTCCAGGAATGACTGTTATGCATCACTCTGTTTTCCTTGCTCCTCCCCAGGGCTCTGTGGCACAATATGAGGGGAAGGCATGAGGTTTGTCTTCAGACAGCCTTGAGTTCAAATCCAGACTTTGCTTCTTACTAGCTGTGTGACCTCAGGTGACTGCCATGCCCTCTATGAGCTTCATCTGTAAGATAAGGACAAGAAGGCTGCCTCATGTGCGGTAGACACAGTGATGTACTCCCCAGAACCCCCTTCAAGGACACATCACTGCCCCGGTCTGGGGGTACAGTCAGCAGGCAGCCTCCAGCTGCTGGCTCCCAGGACCAGGCTCAGCTGCAGAGAGCTACCCCCTTCCCCAAGGGCACACCCTTCCCAGGACAGCCTGCATCTGGTTCCAAAGCCAGGTGGTGGCATATAACCTGGTCCTTTCAGCCCCACGCTGGACACGCTGGTGAGCTCTGTGCTCTCCAACACTCCTCAGTCCCAAGTCTTCCTCAGCACCTCGGCTTCCTCCGCACCCTTCCCAGGTGTTAATCCTCATAGACACCTGTGCCCCAAACTCCATCTCGGCCTCCACTTCTGAGAAACCAACCTGTTGCAGAGGAGGTGAGAACTACAATATATGACCCAAAAGCAGAGCAGGGGCTCAGAGACCCACTTCCCTCCCTGCCCTATGATGAGGACTAAATGGAAGGCTCTGCAGAGGCACTTGGCGTTGAACCCCTCCAAAGGGGGAGGGAAGCCCCAAGAACGCCACATGCCAAGTTCCTGGAGGGGCCAGGCAAGAGAGGCTCAAGCCCTGTGATTAAAGAGACAGAAGTGGATTCAGATGGCCAGGAAGTATCGCAACTCAGCACGAAGAGGAGTAGCCAGGGCGGAGTGGAAATCTATACGCAGAGTTAATGCGTTCCAGCTCCACCAGGCGCTGCAGCCGGCAGACTTCTGCTGCCGGCCCAGGAGCGGAGGGCTGCTCTGCTTTGAGGAGTTTTTCCTATAAAAATAGCCCCTGGCTATTATTCTTTGTAGTGTGAAGTGGAAAATTACCTGGATGAGGTTTCACGTGAAACAGCAAGTTGCTGGAAACGGGCAGAGGAACTATGGAGCAGAGAACAAGATATTAAGCAAATTCTTAGGATGCAGAACTAAGGAGAAGAGAGCAAAAATAGGGGGTGTGGGTCTGGCATCGGGGGCCTGGTGCCCAAGTCTCCTTGGCCCAAGGAGCTGAGATTTGATTGGCCAAAAGCCCCTTTGCCTACCTTGTAAATTCCCTTCATCTGCACTCACACCAACTCTCCCACCTGAATACCTGTGGGGCGGTTTCTGTCAAGGGCCTGACACAGTATGAGTGCCCCAGGGAGAAAGCACAGCAATTAGGAGTCCAGTCTTCAGACCAGGCAGCTCCAATCCAGCCTCAGTTCTGCCGCTTTGTAGCTATGTGACCTTAGGCACATTTTTTTAACCTCTCTGGGCCTCAGCTAGCTACTATTGTCTTTATTATCATGTTAATTCTTGCCATCAAGAGTTACAATCTCTGGGCAAAAGAATGAACAAGCCTTGAAACAAAAGCAAATCCTGTACTCCTTCCTAGTGGAGTTCACTAGAACCGGTACATGCTGGGCTGAAGCAGTCAAGGTGGACTTCATGCAGGAGGTGGCATCGGAGTGGGGCCTTGAAGGGCAGACTTTGGACAGGCCTGGGAAAGAGGAAGCAAGGGGCATAAAATATTCAGATGAAACCACAAAGGCAGGAGTGGGTGTTGGATATTTGTGGGACAGAGAGGAGCCTGGGGTGCCACACCGACGCTGCATCTCCTTGCTGGCCCTGAGGACTCGGAGATGAGGGGTATGTCATCTGGAGAGGGCAAGAGAGCGAACAGTCCAGGTGAATCAGGTTTAGTTAGGGAGGCAGAGACCCACGGAGGACAGCAAGGCAACCTGGATGAGCAGCATGGGGAACTAGAGCCATCCAGGGGAGCCGAGGCCATCGAGGAACTTCGGACCCTGTCAAAGGCTCCACCAGAAGAGGGTAAGAGATCCCCTGGCTCCTCCTCTCCCCTGCCCTCCAACCACCTGCCATTGCCTCTCAGCCAGACCTAGCTGGACCCTGACTAGGGAGCCTGGGGTACATGACTGCAGAGATGAGCCCCCTGCAGTACAGGACAGAACAGACAAAGGGATGATCATGACAGAGTGATGACCATGACACAAATGTTCACAGATGCCACAGGAGTGCTCAGCAGGGGACTCCCAGGGCTGGGGCTCAGCAAGGGCTTCTCGCTGCTGGAGGAGGAGTGAACAAGGAGAAGAGAGGGAGGCTGAGTGCCGGGCCAGGGAGCAGCAAAAGCAAGGCCTGGAGGTGAGGGGGCAGGGGGCCTTTGCTCCCAACGTGCCCAGCAGGGCATGGTCCTGGGGAAGGCGGCTGGAGATCGGAGGGCAGGGAATCTTCCTGTAGTATCTGGGCCTGACCCTAAAGCCCCATGAGGCCCGGATGTGAAGGGGCAGGCTAAAGGCAGGGAGGGGGGGCCCAGAGCCTGCACTGAGGGACTGCGGTGGGCAGGGGAGAGAAAGAGAACTGGCAGGGACATTTTCCAGGTGGGAGTGTCAGAGCTTGAGGGGTGGCAGGATGGGGGTGAGGCAAGGCTGCAGGTCAGGGTGCCCCCCAGGCTCCTGGCCTGAGCATCCGGAAGTGGGAGCCTCTCACGCAGCATCTCCTTTAACCTGCACCAAACTCTGAATCTGTTGGTGTTGTAATCCCCACGTCCCAGAAAAGAAAACGAGACTCAAGAAGGTGGACTTACCTGTCGGGTTCACCAGCTAGTAACATGCACAAGGGTCCAAGCGAGGGCTGTTAACCTGGGCTCCGTGCACAGGAAGGCACACCTTCCTTCTCACTAATCTCTCCCTGAAGTTTAGCAACTGGCCCCAGACCCCGTCAAGGGCAGCGGGGCCTTCCTTCTGTCATACCACGTGACAGCTCTCAGCTACCGATCTCACTCCTCCTGATGGTCACTGCGACCTGTGCTGGCTCCTGCCACTAGCTGCGTGAAGAATGGAACACAGGTAACGCTCCCGCACAACTTTCACAACTACTTCACTGTGATTGGTTTTGGTTTCCTTTGCGATCTTTTGTTTTTAATCTTACACTTGAAAACGGTGGTCTGAGAAGGGTCCGTAGGATTGTGCTTCGCTGGACAAGGAGAAACCTGATCTTAAAAACTGGGCTCTCTCCACTACACCCCGATCCTTTAGCTAACACGGCCCATCGAGGTCCCAAGGGGGTTAATGTACTGGGGAGCCCTAGTGCCCATAAGGCACTCGGAAAAGAACAGAGGACTTTCTTACTGCACCTCAATTAACACCACATGGACACGTCAGTCTCAGGCCTTGATTTTTCAGCAAGGCCCCTAATTAAATCGTATTTGCCTTTGTCAGGCCACGGGCCCCAGCCTGCGGCTTAGACACCAGGGCCACAGAACACAGGAGCCCTCAAGTGCAAACCCTCCCATAACCACCAGGTGGACAGAGAAGGCAGAGGAAACCGTGGGCTGAAGAAGCTTTGAGATGTGCCCAAGGTCGGAACCAGGTGGAGGGCTTACGCCCTGGGGCCGCATCAGGATGGGGAGCAGGTCAGTCTGGGCTTCCTGAGCAGCCTGCACAGCCACAGCTCTGGCTGCTGCTTTGCAGGGCCAAATGCGTTCCACATGGTGGCCAGCCCTGGCTTTTCCCTGGGAGAGGCCGGAGGGCTGTGGAGGGACCTTTTGACTTGAGTCTGACCCCCCCCCCCCCAGAACGATGCACCTTTGTCCATAGCCTATTTCCCTGCAGAAGGAAACCGATGACGCCTGAGCCCACATTTCCCTGGTACTGCCCAGCCCAGGTGCCCATAGACAACCCCCATTCCCCTTCTCCAGACCACTCCCAAACCCCAGAGGGTTTCCTGGGACCCAAGACCCAACTAAGGGGCCCAGAAAGGAAAATAATCTTGAAATCGCAGGGTCAGAGGCCAAAACAAAAGCAGGCAAACTGTGAGTGCCCCAAGGGCTGAGTGGAGCACCTTGAGGAAGGAGCCACTCGGGGGCTTCAGAGGGCAGGTGCTCCACACACGTGGCAGGGCTGCAGACACCTGGGCAGACCGTGTGTGCATCTCCTAACCCTCGTCTGTGCTCAATGCTGGAGATATTCCTATCGCTGTGCCATCTCGATCTCCGGCCCATCACGCCATGACGTAACTGCTTTAATCCAAGCATGGACAAAGAATGGAGGAGCTGAGGAGAGGTCAGTTCGTGCTCCTGGGGGTGCTCCGACTCCCTCTGTGGTGGACACCATCCAGATCCCCCTTCCAGGAAGGACTGTGTCTGCAGCTGATGGGAGTCGAGGCAGCAGATAGCCCGCAGCTGTCAGCCTCTCAGCCATTGCCCCAGCTGCAGAGAGCTGTCTCCAACAAGGTCTTGCCCTTTCCCGGGCAGCCCTCATCCACAACTGATCAGTCTGGGGTACTAGAGCTACCTTGGCCCAAAGCAGGTCTGTTCTGACCAGGCCCTGCCAGCTGCAGAGCCCCCTGCAGGATCAGCCAAGGCTGTGGGGCCCACATGGCACCTCGACTTTTCCCTCTGCCCACGCCTGCCTCCGCCCCTCCCCGCTTGCCCCAACCTCAGGGGCCCGGGGCCCCTCTTGCTAGACATCCTGCACACAAACTTCTTCTCAGAGTCTGCTTCTCGGAGAACCCAAACTGCAACTCCTTTCCCCACAGAGGTGGCAGCGTTTGGCATCGTGTGTGGGGTCCAAGGCCGAAAGCACACTCCTGGTGGCTGCTCCCACTAGCAGCTGGCACCCTGGTGCTGAGGGAGAAGTGGTCCCCGCTTTCTCAGGGCCGTGTCTAGTGGGCAACCAGGGTTTAAAGGACAGTAATAGGCCAATTCTGGGGAGCACCAAGGGTTGTATCTGCCTAAGGGGAGAAGCGTGGCTTCCATCTACGGGCACTGACGTGGCTTTGAACTTGGCTTTGAAGGAGGAGAAAGAACCCATAGACAGATGAGAGAGGCACAGGGTACTGGCCCTCCCACCCTGAACATGTGCGTTGTTACAGATGCAAAGAGAAAGGAGGCCAGTGGGAGACCTGTCCAGGAAACTGGAAGATGAGCAGGGAGATGTTCCCAGGAAGGCAGGCGGGGCCAGACCGCTAGAGCTTTATTTGGACTTGAGTCTTTGGACAGTAGGGAGGCTTTGAAGGGCTTTAAGCAGGGAAATATCAATACTGGGTTTGTTTTCTGGGGAAATCACTGGGGTGGTAAGGAGGGATGGAAGGTGAGAACCCAGCTGCAGACCCTGAAGGAGAACCAAGGCAGCTGAGTTACTACTGACTGGCAGGTTGGAGAAACAGGAAGCCTGGGCGGGAGCCTGCCCCTGTTAATAGTTCTACAGACTTTGACATCTTGTGATCTCTCTGCTTCTGCATTCTTTCCCTCATCAGTACATGCCCAGCTCACAGTGCTGTGGTGAAAAGCAAACTAACAATATATGCAGAAGTGACTTGCATGTAGAAATGCTCAATACCTCTCATTTTTTATTTCTTTACTTTCCATAGAATGGTTTTTGGTCATAGGCTACTGATGAAGAATCTGAGACCCCAGTAAAGCTGAGTTTGACAGTACGGAGACTGGGTAGCCAGGCTCCTTGTTTACCCGCTCTGCCCACCGGGACAACCAGCCTCACTGCCTGGGCCAGAGGTCCGGGGTCTGGAGCGTTCCCGAGCACACTCAGTTTGGTTGCAGAATAGTCATACCCCAGGAGTTGCCTGCTGGCCCGGTCTGCTGCCCAAAAGGGAACACAGATGGAAAGGTTTATAGTCAGCAAATAGTCCCAGGGATGTAACATACAGCATAGGGAATACAATCAGTAAGATTGCATGGTGCCAGGGGAGTACTGGAAATATCAGGGGGAACACCTTGTAAAGTACATGACTGTCTAACCACTGTGCTGTACACCTGAAACTAATACAAAATAATATTGAATGTAAACTGTAATTGAAAAATAATAATAAAAAAACATGGGAAGGTTTGTGGGTGCAAGCATTGAGAGCACAGAGAAAGCTGAACCAGAGTTGGGTGGGGCGGGAGTGGGGGGCCACTGGCAGGGCCCCGGAGGCAGGGTGGGGTGGGGGCTGCAGAAAGGAGGGAGGCAGGGTTCCTGCCACTGCCTATCAGCAAGTCTGGGAGTCGAAGAACATGAGGGCCCCCGGTTGAGAAAGAACAAGGGGAGAAATCAGAGGCAAAATGTGAAGTTAATAAAAATGCTGTTCCAATCAAACTCCGAAAGCAGCTGCAACCCTGTAACGGCAGCCAAAGCTGCTTTCTGACTTGTCACTGTGCTTAACTGTCTGATGGCTTGCAGGGCTCCCTGCCGCTCTGGACTGACACATTCTTTTTTGTTTGTTTTCTCTCTCTCCTCACCTCGCTCTCCTGCTCTGTTCTGGTCTTCGTTCTCTGAAGTCCACCTCTCCTCGACGCCAGCTTCACCCCATCTCCTCTTCATCGGGGGATGCTGAGTCACTGATGGGGATTTCCTTGACCCCAGTTTGTTCACATTGAGCAGGTGCCTCCCGGAGCACAGAGTTAGAGATCCGGGCCCTGTGTCTCCAAAGCTAATGGTCAAGGTGGGCAGATTATTTTCTCAGTCATGCACCAGATACAGGAGGTGAACATGTCTCAGTCACCAGCCGTGGGGTGAGGGCTCTGTGCATCCTGAGGGACAAAGGGGCATCTCCAACTGACTGGAGTAGGGGACGCCCTCCCAAAGGGCTGCTGGCCATGCTGGGGGTGTGGGAAGTGGCACCCAGTGGAGGAGTGGGCTGGGGTAGAGTCGTTCCAGGAACACTGAGCAGCTCTGCTAAAGAAGCAAAGGAACGAGAGTGATGTTCATGGGTTGCTGGTCAGAGAACAGGCCAGGAAAAAGGTTGTTGGCCAGCCTGCCCTTGCAAAAGGATCCAAACCCCTGGGCCACAGTGGGAGATGTGACATGCAAAAGACTGGGTCTTGATCCTAGGCTGTGAGAATAAGATACTGCCTTGGCGGGGTTCTCTGGAAGCAGAGCCTGAGATGAGGATTTGGGTACAAGTGGTTGACCAGGGAGGTGATCCCCGGAAGGTACTCCTCTGTGGGGAGTAGAGAAGTGAGACAGGGAAGGGAAAGAGGTCAGTCTGGGATGTAGTTTATGAGCAGTTGATCACTGAGAGCATCTGGGACTCCAGCCATGGGGACCTCTGAGAACATGCCTCAGAGCTGTCCCACCTCAGAGGCGAGGGAGCCGCAGTATGCATGTGCCTCTGTAGTGGAAGGAGGGCTGCTCCCTGCAGTGCCGGGGCCTCCTCATTTCCGGCCAAGTGCTCAGGCAAGGAGTCACCAGTGCTGCAGAGAGGCAGCCACCACCTTCACCAGCCAGCACGTGTGGGGATTGTGAGCACCACTGGCTGTGGGCAAGGTATCAGCTGTGTCCACCACAGGTGTAGCCAAAAGGAAATTCAGCTCTTGTTATGCCCCATGACACCCATGGGGTCCCATGAGCACTACAGTGAGATGGCTGGGGTGGCAGAAGGGCAATCTGAGCTGGGGAGAGAGATGCCTAGAATTTAGAGATGCGGGAAGGAAGAGAGGAAATTCCAAACAAGAATGAAAGTCGTTTTGGGTTTTTTGTTGTTGTTGTTGTTTTTATTTATTTTTATTGTATTTTTTTCATTACCATTTAGTCCCCTTGTACCCCATCCTCACAATCACCACACTGTTGTCCATGTCCATGAGTCCTTCTTCCTTTTTGCTCGATTCCTCCACCCCTTAACCTCCCACCCACAACTACCTGTCATCCTGCTCTCTACGAGTCTGTCTCTATCTTCCAGGTTAGTGCAGTTTCTTCTTTAGATTCCACATTGAGTGAAATCATATGGTATTTGTCTTTCTCTGACTGGCTTATTTCACTTAGCATAATGTTCTCCAGGTCCATCCATACTGTCGCAAAAGGTAAAATTTTCTTCTTTTTATGGCTGAGTAGTATTCCATTGTGTAAATATCTTTTATCCACTCAGCTATTGATGGACACTTGGGCTGCTTCCATATCTTGGCAATTGTAAATAATGTTGCAAAGAATGTAGGAGTGCTCATATTCTTTTGAATTAGTGTTTTTAATTCCTTCAGATATATTCCTAGAAATAGGATTGCTGGGTAAAAAGGCAGATCCATTTTTAATTTTTTGAGGTATCTCCATACTACTTTCCACAGTGGCTACACCAGTCTGCATTCCCACCCACAGTGCAGAAGGGTTCCCCTTTCTCCACGTCCTTGCCAACACTTGTTGTTTGTTGCTTTGTTGATGATGGCCATCCTGACAGGTGTGAGATGATATCTCATTGTGGTTTTAATTTGCATTTCTCTGATGATTAGCGATGTTGAGCATCTTTTCATATGTTTAGTGGCCATTTCTATGTCCTAGTTAGAGAAGTAATTATTCAGGTCCTTTACCCATTTTTTAATTGGATTATTTGTTTTTTTGGTATTGAGTTTTGTAAGTTCTTTATAAATTTTGGATATTAACCCCTCATCAGATGTATCAGAGAATATATTCTCCCATTCTGTGGGTTATCTTTTTATTTTGTTGATGATTTCCTTTGCTGCGCAAAAACATTTTAGTTTGATGTAGTCCCATTTGTTTATTTTTTTATTTTGTTTCCCTTGGGCAGATATATCCAATAAAATATTTCTATGAGCAATGTCTGAGATTTTGCTGCCTGTGTTTCCTTCTACGATTTTTATAGTTTTGGGTCTAATATTTAAGTCTTTGACCCATTTTGAATTTATTCTTGTGTGTGGTATAAGAACATGATCTAGTTTCATTTTTCTGCATGTATTTGTCCAATTTTCCCAAGATTGTTTATTGAATAAACTATCTTTAGCCCATTGTGTGTGCTTGCTTCCTCTGTCGAATATTAATTGGCTGTAAAGACATGGGTTTATTTCTGGGTTCTCTGTTCTGTTCCATTGATCTGTGTGTCTGTTTTTATGCCAGTACCATGCCGTTTTGATTCCTCTAGACTTACAGCATAATTTGACATTAGGTAGTGTGATTCCTCCAACTTTATTCTTCTTTCTCAGGATGGCTGTTGCTTTGCAAGGCCTTTTGTGGCTCCATATAAATTTTTGAAATATTTGTTCTAGTTCTGTGAAATACATCTTTAGAACCTTGATAGGAATTGCATCGATTCTATAGATTGCTTTGGGTAGTATGGACATTTTAACGATGTTAATTCTTCCTATACATGAGCACGGTTTGTGCTTCCACTTATTTGTATCTTCTTTAATTTCTTTCTTCAGTGACTTACAATTTTCCAAGCAGTGGTCTTTTATATCCTTGCTTAGGTTTATTCCTAGGTGTTTTCTTTTTGAAGCAATTATGAATGAGATTGTTTTCTTAATTTCCCTTCTGTTAGTTCATTATTGGCATTTAAACATACAACCTGTTTTTGGATAGTAATTTTGTATCCTGCTACATTGCTGAATTTATTTATCATTTCTAGTAGTTTCTTGGTGGAATCTTTGGGCTTCTCTATGTACACTACCATGTCATCTGCAAATAAAGACAATTTTATTTCTCACTTTCCAATTTGGATGTCATTTATTTCTTCTTCTTGTCTGATTGCTGTGGTTAGAACTGCCAGTACTATGTTGAATAAGAGAGGTGAACGCAGACATCCTTCTCTTGTTTCCAGTCTTACGGGGAATATTTGTAGTTTTTGCCCATTGACTATGATGCTAACAGTAGGTTTGTCATCCATGGTCTTATTATGTTTAGGCATGTCCCCTCTGTTCCCACTTTGTTGGGAATTTTTATCATAAATGGGTGCTGGATTCTATCAAATGTTTTTTCTGCATCTATTGATGTGATCATGTGGTTTTTACCTTTTATTTTGTTTATGTGGTGAATCACATTTATTGGTTTGCAAATGTTGAGCCAACCTTGCATTCCCAGAATAAATCCCACTTGATCATGGTGTATGATCTTTTTGATGCATTATTGTATTCAGTTTGCTAATATTTTGTTGAGGATTTTAGCATCTATGTTGATTAGGGATATTGACCTATACTTTTATTTTTTTGTAAAAAAATATCTTTATCTGGTAAAAGTATCTTTATCTGGTTTTTGAATTAGGATAAGGCTGACCTCTTAGAATGAATCAGAAGGCTTCCCTCCTCTTGAATTTTTTTAAATAATTTGAGGAGAGGTATTAGTTCTTCTTAGAATGTTTGGTAAAAATTCACCTGTGAAGCCATCCAGTCCAGGGCTTTTGTTTGTTGGGAGTTTTTTTGTTACTGCTTCAATTTCACTAGGTGTAATCTGCCTATTAAAGATGCTCTGATTCTTCCTGATTTAGTTTTGGAAGACTGTATGTTTCTTGAAATTTATCCATTTTGTCCAGGTTGTCCAGTTTGTTGGCTTATAATCCTTTGTATTTCTTTGGTCTCAGATGTTATTTCTCCTCTTTTATTTCTGATTTTACTTATTTTGGTCCTCTCTCTTGTTTTCTTGTTAAGTCTGGTTAAAGGTTTGTCAATCTTGTTTATCTTTTCAAAGAACCAGCTCTTGGGTTCATTGATCTTATGTATTATTTTCTGAGACTCTATTTCATTTTTTTCCACTTTGATCTCTATTATTTCCTTCCTTCTGCTCACTTTGGGTTTTGTTGTTCTTTTTCAAGTTCCTTTAAGTGTAAAGTTAGATTGTTTATTTGAGCTCTTTCTTGTTTTTTTGGTTTTTAGACTGGTGCTCAATCCACTGAGCCACACCAGCCAGGGTTTTTCTTGTTTTTTTGAGACAAGCCTGTAATGCTATGAATTTCCTTCTTAATATTACATTTCCAGTGTCCCACAGATTTTGGATTTTTGTGTCCTCATTTTCATTTGTTTTAAGGTATCTTTTAATTTCTTCCTGATCTCATTGTTGACCCATTCACTGTTTAATAACATGTTATTTAGCTTTCATGTCTTTGAATGTTTTTCAGTGTCCTCTTATTGATTTTAGTTTCATAGCATTATGGTCATAGAAGATGCTTGATATGATTTCAATCTTCTTGAATTTATTGAGTCTTGCTCTGTGTCCTAACATGTAGTCTATCCTAGAAATTGTTTCATGTGCACTTGGAAAGTATGTATATTCTGCTGCTTTGGGGTGAAATGCTCTGAAGATATCAATTAAATCCATTTGATCTGATGTGTCATTTAAGGCCATTGTCTCTTTGTTGACTTTCTGTCTGGAAGATCTATCCACTGAAGTCAGTGGGGTGTTAAAATCCCTGACTATGACTGTATTTCTGTCAATCTGTCCCTTTATGTCCATCAATATTTGCTCTACATATTTATGTGCTCCTATGTTGGGTGCACAAATGTTTACTAGGGTTATATCCTCTTGTTGGATTGTTGCCTTTATCATTATGTAGTGTACTTCTTTGTCTCTTACTATAGCCTCAGTTTTAAAGTCTATTGCTTTAATGCCAATGGTACATACCATGGAATCACAGGCAACCACAATGTGGAGTCCCTCCTCCCATTTCCACCCAGTGGATAAATTCAGGTTTCTCTTCTATGCACTGGTGCCATGGGGAATACAGAGATGCAGTCCCTGCCCTCTGGATGCAGGCTACGATGAGCTAAACCGAACCAGAAAGAGGACAGGGGAGGGCCTTAGGGAGTAGCCTTAGTGATGAGTTGGGAGTGTAGCTGCCTCCCAGCACATACAGGGTGGGGGTGACCACTCAGGCAGGGGAGAAAAAGGAATGACAATATGGAGCAGGGGTTCAGGGCACATTCAGGAGTCAACAAGGGGTCTTGTACCAAAATGGTGCAAGCAAACTCCCATGTAATGGTGGAGGAAGGAAGAAGTTGGCAAAGTATTGGGACCAGATTGCAAATGGTCTGGAATTCCAGACTGAGAAGTGTGAATTTAATTCATAAGAAAATGAGGAAAAGTTGAAGGGCTAAATTTTTTAGTTTTGTTTAAACAGAAGGAACAAGCTCAGAGCTATGGATGTGGGGCATTGCTGTGACAGATGCTTCAGGAGTTCTAGCTCTCAAATGGCTTCACCTTCGACTCATTTGGTCAATGTGAGTAAGTAAGCATGAGACGCTTTGAGACCTATTGGAAGCCAGGGCAGAAAGGATGTGGGAAGAGCTGGATTTGGCCATGCTCAGGGGCCACGTGCCAAGGAAGATGGGCAAACCAGGGCAGCCTTTGCCTCCAAGGCCATTCAGGTGGATAGGACACCATGGTAGCAGAGAATCCCAGAGGCAGTGGGGGTGGCATGAAGGTGGAGAGCTCATCACACCCATGGAGTAAAGCCATCAAAGTGTTCCAGACCAGGGGAGGGATTTCAGGAGCAGGGTCACCGGACTGCACAGGAGGGATCATCTGAACCATCTGTGAGAGATGAGTGGGTAGCACCACCCACTCTGGAGGGAACTATTTCTCCAAACCCAGCCATGATCCCCAGTAACCCTCCCCTAGCCTTCCCCATCACCGCTGGGCAGAGCCTGCCCCAGGGGCCCTGGCTGGGCCAAGAGCCAGGCTCCGACTAGCATATCAAAAATCCACCAATGATTAGAATCTCAATTTCAGATGACATTCCTTCCCTTTTACTCCTTCAAGTAATTCTAAACCTTATGATGTCTAAATTATTATGCTGAAAGCAAAATCAAGTCCTTTCTAGCAGCAGGCGAATGCTTCCCAGGGCACACATAGCCTCGAGAGGAAGGTAATGGTTAACAGATGCAGGTGCAAACCTCAGCCTGCCCAGGTCTGCAGCATCCAGGCCCTATCTGCACTGATGTCCACTTACATTCACATGGGAGCTTTTAATTTATACAAGGAAAGCTGTGGCTTGAGAAGCACCCCAGTTTAGCACCTAGTGAAGTCATGTTTAGCTCTTGCTATAATCCTTCAAGGCCCTGACATGGTCCGAGAATCCATGAACATGCAATCATGTGCTGCTTCACACCGGGGGCACACTCTGCGAAATGCATCGTTAGGTGACTTCGTCATTGTGCAAACATCATAGAGCACACAGACCTTGATGGCACAGCTACTGCACCCCGAGGCTGTATGGTGCGGCCCATTGCATCCAGGCTACAAACCTTTCTGGCATGTTACTGTACTGAATACCATAAACAATTGTAACACAATGGTAAGTACTGTGTATCTAAACATAGAAAAGGTATAGTAAAAATATGATTTAAAAGATAAAAAAACGGTACACCTGTTTTAAGGCACTTACCATGAATGGAGGTGGCAGGACTGGAATTCACCTGGGGTGAGTCAGAGTGAAAGGTGCGTGAGTGTGAAGACCTGGGGCATCACTGTACACTGCTGTAGGCTTTATAAACACCACACACTTAGCTACACTAACCTCATAAAACAATAAGACATTAAATCAAGCACAAGAGGAAACAATGCCATCAAGAGACGTGGTAAAGGTGAAATAGATGCATGAGGCTGCTGCAGGGTTAACATGGCATGTAGTTTGACAGCAAACTTTTTTATTATGAATGGAAAGTGTATGCTCTAAAATAATGAATAAAAAGTATGGTCTAATAAATACATAAGCCAGTAACATAGTTGTGTATAATCATTATCAAGCATTATGAACTGTGCGTAATTTCACGTGCAGTACTTTTATAGGACGGGCAGCATGGTAAGTTTGTTCACGCCAGCATCACCACAAACAGGTGAGCATGGCTCCGATGTCACTAGGCAACAGGGATTTTCCAGCTCCATTATCATCTTCTGGGACCACCATCCCACATACAGTCCATCACTGACCCAACGTTACGAGGCATGGGACTGTATATAGTCTCATCCACTCATTTGAAAGACTTGTCTTAAGTGGAATGTTATTTCCAAACCCTGGGGTATACAACAGAGGAGACAGAGGTGGGGCTCCGCACCCACTCATCAGAACTGAGTGTGAAATTGTTCCTTGCTCAGCTCAGAGAGAAACAGTGATCACACAGCCAGTTAATAGCGACGCTAGAAATCCTAGTGCCAAACTCTGGTATTTCTACCACCCAACCTTCAAACCAAGCCACTGAAAAGTCAGTCACCACACTTAGTCCTCTGCAGGACTACAGAGCACCCAGACAGAATGGGCTGTGAAGAACAAATGATGTGACAAACGACAGGTTCCATGACGTGTGGCACACCGGACCTCCAAAACCAAAAATGCCAATCATTTCTTAACCATGCCAGTAACTGACCATTGAAGTTTGGCCTTTTGTTTTTCCTTTATTCCTTTATTATTTTTTAATGATAGTAAAACTTATTGACTCTCTTCCATCTTTCCAGGAAACAACCTTATTTCAAAGCTGATGTAACTTCACTGAGTCTCACTTTCCTTGACCTGCAGCGTCCAGCTGTTCACAAAATCTAGACAAATCTTGGAGAAAATAGCTCTCCTCCCACCCCCACCACTACCCTCATAGCCACCCAGTTCAGCTCATTTTCCCTCAAATCATAGCTCCAGCCCGCACCCCAGCTCCCCACGCATGTCCCGTGCCCAAGCTGTGATCAGGCTGTCCCTGACAGCGCTTATCTCAACGGCTTCTTGGAACCATCTCTGTTCCAGACTAAACCTCTTGTCAACAGAGTAAGCTGTCAACATTTACTCTCACATCTATGTTCTAATCGTCCATACTTAACCTCCTCTGAAGTTAAGGCAATGCAGGGTTTAGGTGGGGCCAGAGGTGTTTGAATCCATTGAACAAGTTCATAGCCCTTTATCCATTTCCTTCATGATTATTCCCACATCTGCAAAATGGATAAATAGAAGCTACTCCTTGGAATAAGTTAGCCATGGGGATGTAATACACAACATAGAGAATAGGGTCAATGGTACTGCGATAACTGTATAGTGGCAGAAGGTTACTAGACTTGTGGTGATCACTTTGTAAGGTATTCAGATGTCAAACCACGATGTTGTACATTTGAAATATAATATATGTCAACTATAATTTTTTTAAAAAAGAAAAAATAATAGCAACCTCTTAGGAGTATGGGGGGGGGGGCTAAATGAGATTATACATTCTAAGCACCAAGTACAGTGCCTGACTCAGAGTAAGTGCACAATAGCTATTAGCTTGAAAAAAAAAAAAAAAAATAGCACCCTGAATGCCTGTATAAAGCCAAAAAGAAAAAATATTTCTTGAGCTTCCCAATTGGCAAGACATGGTACCTGGGTACTCACATTTTATGTCACTTACTCCATTCGGCTACTCCTGCAGCTAGCTATCCTATATATTTTTAATCCCAATTTTTATCATTTTGTAAGACAAGAAACTGAGGAATTGTGAGGGTGACTCACACAGGATTTCTAAATGAGTCAGACCTCTTTTGGTTGCAAGTAATCAAAGCCAACTTGGTCAACCCTACACAAGGGCTCAATGGTTCAGAAAATGCAACACAGTGTTTAAGAAGCAAACCATGCATGGGACAACCAGGCCTCTGAGCCACTAGAATCAGAACTCGAACACAGCCTGACTTTTCTCCACCTCTAGCCTTTGCTCTCACCGCAGACCCACTTTCTGCATGTGGCTGGAAGTATGTCTACCTACATTCCCAAAAGCCTGTCATCCAAAGCCATTGCCAGAAGAAAAGAACTGACTCCATTCCTCAGTTCCAGTTTCTGAAAGCCCAGGGAAAGATTTTGATTGGCTCATTTTGGACCAGATACCCGCCCCTTAACCAATCAACTAGGACCAGGCGGATGTGGTCATATGAGATGTGAAACTTCCCCCAGAACCGTGTGGATAAAGTAGAGGTATGAGCAGTTTCCAGCAAGCGAGTATTCGGCTCCCAAAAGATGGTGGTGTGGGGCAGGCCACAAAATAGCAGCACAGTCCAGTTTCATCACCAGTAAGTGGAGCAGCCTGGATTTACACTCAGGTCTTTTGGGCTCCAAAGCCCATATTGATTCTCTGACATGTGCTGCCTCTCTGAGGCTCAAAATGTCTACTCTCTCATTAGGAAATCAGAGTTGGCCATTCAGCCTCCCCAGAAAGTTCAAACAAAGGTACTTTCAAACAAAGCATACCTTTGGATGCTGCTGGGATCCGAAGCCAGATGAAGAACAACACCAGACAGGGAGCCGTGCTCTCCTTTTTCTGCTCCATAGTCATTATTATCACCACCCCCATCACCACTTTCTTTTTTAGCATCTTTTTACTTAAATTGTGTCCTCAACCTAGCAAGAAAATAGGGTTTCCTGGCTAACAGAGAACTTCTTTAGGGATTATATTTTGGGGTTACAAATTTTCTAAGAAGGAAATCATAAATTGTTGGAGCTAGAAAAGACATCTCAAAATTATTAAGTGCCTCCATCCTGCTCATTTCACAGACGAGGAAACAACGCTGTTCCCCAGCCAGCTGGCGGGGAGCCGGCCCCCATCCAGGCCTCCTCCTTCTAGGCCCGGCCCAGCGCCTCCCAGCACTACCACACAATGTCGTATTATGTTGTACCAAATGTAATTTTGGTACCAAGTTTTATTTTTAATGATCCAGTAAGCACTTCTGTTTTGTTTTTAGTAAGTAGAGATAAATTCCTTAAATGCTTCACTTCTTCATAAAACCTGTCCTTCTCCTCTTGGCTATACCTAAAATCCTGCTGGCCCCTGAGGACATCACTTCTTTTGAGCCTTTTCTAGTAAAAAATATCTATCCTCACAGCCAGTGGCCCTGGGACTGGAGTGTGCTGACAGTTCCCCATGGGTCCCTCACAGTTCACTTCATCTCACCAGGGGAGTATTGACCACCTTCACTCCGAACTCTTCTTTTCAAGGTGTCTGTAGAGTGCCCAGGCCCAGGAGGCAGAGACAATGTCCCCCTCCAGAGCAAAGGGCAGACATGCTTGCTGACGAGAATAAGAAATGCAGAGCCCCTACGCTCAGTGACCCTCTCCTGAAACATAACTCAATTCATGTGCACGTATCACTTGACCCTCTTCACATGACCCTACAGGAATTAAGGCTCAAAGAATCAATGCAAGGGCTAATTGCTGTGAGTACTTAACTGTCCTTGGTCTCTGACCCAGGAGTTTCAAGTCTTCTCCCAGCATCCATGAGCCCGTGTCAGGCTAACTGTTAGCTTATAAGTGAGTTAAATCCCAGACCCGACCCAGTTCTTGACAAAGAGGTGGAATCCCCTCCTTGCTCCCCGGTGCCACTTCCAGATCACTTCCTGCCCACCCCTCCCAGACTTCCTGCTCCATTGTGCTTCAATCTCACCTGTCAAGACCACTCTAACTCTCTCCATCTCTGTCATCTGCTAGCCCTCCCCTCACCCAGAGACGTCGCTGGCACCTGCTTCCCCACCCCAGGTCCCGCCACAATTTTGGATGACTTCACAGGTCACGCGGACACTCCCCTGGCCTCTCAGTTTCTTTATCCTGTCAAGTCCTCCCAGTGACTGCTCCACCCAACCTCAGCCACGAGCTCCTCTGGCCAGCTGTGGACACTCCAGGCCCTACCCAGTAATTGCTCCAACTCAGAAGGTAGATCATTCTCTATTCTGATTATCATATTTCTCAGTTCTAAGAATTCTATTTGATTTTCAAATATGCTATACTATTTTTATAGTTTCCTGTTCCCCACAGATATTTTAGGCTGATTTTTATTTTTTTAAACATAGTAAACACAATTGTTTCATAATCTGTGTCTGATAACAATGTCTAAAACCTATGGGTCTGTTACATCTATGGGGATAATAAGATAACTTATTTCCATGTTATTTAATTATCTGTGATTGTATACTGATCATTACACTTGAAGAACTATTTATAGAGGCTATGTGCCTGGTAACCTTAGTGTAGAACCCACCTTTAATCCAAAATCAAGGCTTCAACTTCCCTGGACCACCCAGGTGGCACACATCTGAGCTGCAAGACCGTGTAGGATCTGGTTTAATTCAGTTCACTCTGATTTAAGGCTGCTTGGAAAGCCCAGCTTATAATAGGGAAAGTTTCTTATTAGACTCCACACTTCGAGGTGGCATTTGACTTTGATTTTGGTAGACAAAACAAAAGTTCAAATTTGCTAAAATGCCAAATTCCTTCAGGGCAAAAGCAGATTCTGTGCTTACTTACCTCTCTGGCTTATTTTTTCCTTTAAATGTTGGTCTGGTGCTGCCCTAAAATCTTGTCAGTTCTTGCTACTTTTGATATGTTTTTATATTTTGTCCAGCGTCCTTGGTTGTTTTCAGCAGGCAGATTAGTCCAAATAACCTAATTTACTATTTCATAGAACCAAATTTCTGATATTCTGTTCTCTTTCAACAGTTGCCTGTATCTTATAGCACTTTTCCTCCGCTAATCCCACAGCACCTGTACTCAACCTCATGGCGACCTCCAGGCCTTTGGCTACTGCATTTCTCCCAATTTATCAGCCCCTTCTGTCTCCACTCCCTTCTTTCTACTCCATGATCCATCCCTTCAGCATCCATCCTACAAAAACTCTTAACCCCTATGCCCACTTAACCCACTTTCCTTCCCTCATGTCTCCCTGGAAAAATGTCCCTACGTTAAGCCAGCCTTCTCTGTGCCTATTCCCACACTGCTGGGTACTTCTGGGGAAACCCACCTAAGCACTCATTTTGGTGCTCCTCTGCTCTCATGGTCCCTGACGACAGCTGGGACCACCACCACCACCACCAGGGGACATTCACCAAGGCACAGTCAGTTGCAAGAACTGCCCCCAGAGCAGTTCTCACAGCAGCTCCGCCAGACTTTCCCCTCTGACGAAGCCCTTCACTGTCTCACCACCCCCACACTCAGCACAAGCTCACACCTTCTGGTTCGTGAAAGTGGTCTCGTCTTCTCATTTGTCCTCTGTCTGCCAGCTCATCCACATCTGCGTTCACTCTTGTCTCTTTCTCATCTGTTTCACAGGCAGGATTCTTGTTCCTCAGGCTCATCCCCTGACCTGGCTCCATCCTCTTCCATTTATTTATGAAACTTAGGCCAGTAACTGACCTGAATCCTTTCTCTTCCTCGTGGCTTCTTCCCATCATTTGCCAACACACTCAAGTTTCTCATATGTTAAAAAGTAGCTCCTTTCCCCAACTAGTGTGGCTCAGCTGGTCAAGCGTTGTCCCACAAACCACAATGTTGCCAGTTTGATTCCCAGTCAGGGCATGTGCCTGCGTGGGTCCCTGGTCAGGGTAAAAGGCAACCAATCGAAGTTTCTCTCCCTTTCTTTCTCTCTCCCTTTTCATCTCGAGAGAGAGAGAGAGAGAGAGAGAGAGAGAGAGAGAGAGAGAGAGAGAGAGAGAAAGAGAGAAAGAGAGAAAGAGAGAAAGAAAGAAAGAAAGAAAGAAAGAAAGAAAGAAAGAAAGAAAGAAAGAAAGAAAGAAAGAATCCTTCCTTTAACCTTACAGTCCTTCCAAGATAATTCCTGACCCCGCTCCATCCCATATGGAGCAGTTGCTCCTCCTACGAGGTCCACTGCACCCCAGGAGTACAGTCTCTTTCCTCATACTGCAGTTTCTCCCCCAAAAGACAATGAGTTCCTTCAGGGCTGGGACTTTGTCTTAATCACTGTTGAATCCCCAACATCCAGCGAAGAATTTGTGGGAGGAATGAAAGAATAAGGCTTGGGGTCATTGTTAGGCCCAGCGGCTCCCATTAATCTCTGTGTACTGGTTACCAGGGGATTTTGCTTTGATGGGAGGCCAACTGGCAGAGCGCTAACTTCCAGCATTACTGATGCTATGCAATTCTTTTCAGTCTATGGAAATTCTGGCTTTATTTAGTTAGTATCTAATTTGCGGGTTAATAAGTCTTTGTCTGAAGGTCGTGGCGCACAGTGCAGGGCTAGGATCACCTTTCTCAGACTCCCCTGGGGCTTGGGGTGGGGGGGATGAGTGTGTTTTGAGGCACTGACTCCTTGTATAACTTACAGGATCTCAGTCTGGGCATATTACTCATTAGAGTTTATTTACCTTTTGTGGTGGCCCAGAAAAGCCAGCTTAATGAAGTCTTTACCAAAAGCCTTTAACATCATATTTTCCACAGAGTTCATGAAAATATTGACAGTGGACTTTACTGCTACACTGTATCTTTCAAAGAGATGAACAAAGATGATATTAAGCATATTGATTTGGTTTTTATAAAAGCTTCAGAGCAAGAAGGCCGGTGTGCTCTCATCCTCCATGGTAGCCAGGAGGGCCTCCCAATGGCTAATGAGTAAGTGGGTCTTACTCATCAAGGCCTTGGGCACACCACTGCCCCTGTCTGGCTCTCAGATTCCTCACTGTGAAGTAAGAAGCTTAGATAAAACGGACTTTAAGGTTGTTTCTGTTTCAAAATAGAATGATGTTGTTATGATGCTATTCTCTCTAAAGTCACACCCAGGTCAACACACTGCCTTTGCTTTAAAGGGAAGGACAATGGGGAATATTATGTTTACTTCTAAGATGCCCCAAAATCAGCAGAGATAGCCAAAAAGTTGAAGGAAATGGTGATGGTCCTTGGGACCCAAGTCCCAAGTTCTCAGTAGGCTTTCTCGGCGCTGGCCCTCTTGGTTCGCAGCCTGCCTGGCCCAGGACTGGCGCACATTGAGGCTTGTCAGCTCTCCTCACCTCCTGCCGAGGTGTTCTGCCAGCCTTCCCTGCAGACTCCTCAGTGGAGAAAAGAGGGTGATCGTAGATGTGTAGAACCTCAGGGCCAGGAAACCTTAGTGATCCTCTGGACTATGTGGTTTTCAAATTACCTGAATAAAACATCCAACCTTTACCCTAGACCAACTGATTCTGAATCTCTAAAGTTGGAGCTCAGGCCTCAGTATTTTTTGAAAAGTCTCTAGGCGATTCTGTTATATAGAGAAGAGTAAGACAGTTCTCTCGAGCTTTCAGTCTAGTCTTCCCGCAAAACTGTGATGCCCATATGGAGTGAAGAGCATTGGCTATTGAGTCAGGAGCTCTGGGCATGAGTCCTAGCTCAGCACTCACCACCTGGGTGATGCTGTGGTGCCCTTATCCTCATGGCCTTCCAGTTCCCTCCGTCAGTGGGTGTGAGGCACTTGGCACAGTGCCGGCACATAGTGAATGTTCAATAGTGTTGTCTTTCACCTGTTTGTCTTTCTCACCATCACCAACATTATCACCACCCACATCATCTTCATCATCACCATTATCATCATCTGCGTCATCATAATTGCTGACCTCATTTTCTCATTTTCTCTCCTCCTCCTCCATCATCATTACCACCATCATCATCACCAACATCATCATCACTGACACCATCATCTTTGTCTCCTCTTCCTCCTTCTTCCCTTTTTTCTTCCTCTTTCTTTCTCTTCTCCTCCTTCTTCATCATCATCACCATCATCATCATCTTCATCCTCACCATCTCATCATCATCACCAGCAGGAGAGCCTGACTCAGTCCCTCTTAGAATGGGATTGGATATTTGTGCCTCACTTAATATGACTCAATTTCCACATTTGAAAAATTACAACATTAATAGTAACACTACATTTAGTCACTAGTTAGTATGTGTCAGGACTTTTTCTGAGTGCTTTATGTAAGGAAGGGAAGTTATTACTATCCCCATTTTACAGAGAAGGAAACTGAGGCACATAAAAGTTAAGTAACTTGCCCAGAGTCACACAGCTAGAAGTGGTTTTAAAAAATGAGGGTGATAACAATAACATTGATCTCATAGGGCAGTTGTGAAGCTTAACTGAGATACAGGTACAAGAACCTACCACCAATTGTGATGCCTGGCAAGTGCTCAGTGCGCGTTTTCAGCTCACCCAAGCAGCTGTGAAGGAAAATGCTGCCCCTTCTCATGTCCCCACTACCCCACAGACACACACTGTCTGTCGGCAGAGTCTGAAATCCCTGGACAAGCTGCACATCCAGAAGGAAGGGAGGTGGGCCCCTGTCCCCACCTTCAACTGAAGCCCACACCCAGCCCCTGGCCCCCAGCACTGTATGCACACACACACACTCACAAACACACACACGCCTCTCTGGAATCACACTGGACTTGGGGATTAGCAGTCGAAGGGAACTGAGGTCCTTGGACGCCCACCAAGGGTGAAGGATGGGTTCCTGAACCTGAGTCTTCTTCTCCCTGATGAAGCAGACATGCTGGGACAGGCCTGGTGGGGTCTACCCACCATCCACTCCATTTCTTGCAGCTGACACAACGCAATTTGATTCAGGTGGCAGCATGCTTAATCCTCAGAGATGAATACAGATTCAACTGAAACCGGTTGGTGGCTGCCCCACTTTCCTTCGCCCGGGCTGCAGTAGGGGTGCCACGTGGCCCCGTTCTGGTCAATGAGGCCTAAGAGGAACTCTCTGGGTACTTCTGGAAGAGATTTTCCTCCCTGGTGAAAGGTGAGGGCAGTGGGAGGAAAAGTGCTTGTGCCTCACCCCCCACTGCCAGCTCTAGAAGCTGTCAGGTAGGGGAGGGAGGCTTGCACTGTGGGAGCCAAGAGCGGAAGGCTGAGGGAATCACAGAGATAGTGACTCACACCTTGACATCACTGAGCTCCCGTCTAACCCAGAGCCCTACCTCAAGACCTGCCATGATAAAGCAGCAGGTGAACATAGACCCTGGGGCCACACTACCTTGGAATCACTCAAGTCCTGGCTCTACCACTCACTTGAACTTGAGCAAAGTGCTTAACTTTTCTGAGGCTCAGTTTCCTCACCTATAATATGGAGACCATACAGCACTTCCCTCAGAGGAAGGATATTTGGATGAAGTGTATGAAGAATGCATATGAAGCAAAGGTTGGCAGGCAGTAAGTACTGCAGGAGGGTTTACAATTGTGGTGTGAGATTGTTAAATATATTTATTATTTAAACCACCAACAATTACAACTTCTGTTGCAGCCAACTGCATCCTAACTATACATATGCCTAATAGCTATTCCTTTTACTTCATTTCATAGTGGTCAGTTGGGCAGAAGCTGAAGATACTTGCTTAGAAACAGAGTTCTTTTAATTAATTACTAACTATTTATGAAGGGGTCAGCAGAGGCAGGAACCTTTGAGTGACATAAAGACATGTCACACCTACTCACTGCCTCTAAGGAGTCACCCCAGATGGGTGACCCCAGGAAAGCTGCCCAAACATGCAGGATTTCACTCACTGATCAGCCAGCTCTGACCCAGAGCCCCACGGAGCTATGCCCTGGGGGTACAGCGGTGAGTAACCTGGTAAGATCCTGCCCTCAGTCTGTTAGTGCAGACAGACCAAACAAGCATATTCACAGAGGTGAAATAATGGCTGATTGCCTTGAGTGTTACAGAAAACCCAGGCAAGAGGCTACTGTGGAGACTTAAAGAAGAGATCCCATTTGGAAGCGTCAAGGAAGGCCACCACAAGAAGGTCACACTTAAACTGAAACCTGGAAGGTGAGAAGGAATTAGCCAACAACCAAGTGGGAAGCACGTTCCAGGCACAAGGAACAACATGTGTAAAGGTTCTGAAGCAGGAAAAAGATGAACTTATTAAGGAATCCAAAGAAAGTCAATCTGTCTTTCAGGAGGAAGACAGAAGGCTGAGGGCCAGAGAGGCCAGGGCCCTGTGGGCCATGGTGAAGAGTTCAGCTCTTATCCCAACAGCAGTAGGAATCTACTAGTAATGGGTTTACCAGTGGTGACAGCTCATCCTTGGGTAGGAGAAGAGGTAGCCTTTCAAGAGAAAGCAAAGCTGTCATGGAAGAAAGTAGAGGCCAAAAGACTAGGTGGGGCAGTCGCCAAATGCTAACCAAGGAATTACCCAGAATGTGCTTAAACCCTCTGAAGGGCACAGGAACTGTAATGGCTGCATTAGTTTAAAGATCACTCTCTCCTCTCTCTCTCTCTTCCAGAAAATCCTTAGAAATTCTAAGCACTAATAAAAAGAAAGGATGCTGAGGAATTTTAGGAGACTTTAAACAGCTTGCACCACTAAAAACCACCCTCAAATCCAACGCCCACACACCTCCTGAGAAATGTCAGCTGGAAAGAGATTCATTCTAAAGCCATAGCGGGTAGGAGTGGGAGAGGTCGGTTTAGTTTGGGGTGGCCATCCACAGACATCCGACATGGCAAGTGACAGGGGCTGGCCGCCCAGAGAGTATTACAGGAGGGCTAATGCTCCGCATCAAACAAGAACATGAAATCCTCCACCCCATTGCGCATGAAAGGTTCAGTGAGAGTTTGAAGATATTATGCCAGAATTTCTGGAAGCCAAGTATAAATGACCTTGAAAATAAACCACATGCTGCTGCTAATTAATCTTAGTTCCTGGCTCTTTCCAATCAGACCCTGAACTATAATCCATCTTCATTACACTTCTTTTAAAGCAAAAATGGTGCATTTCCGCAAGTCTAATTAAGGAAAGAACATTATAAGGCCTTGGGTCATAACTCTCTTTCTGTCACATATGCACACGTCTGCTACACACACACATACACAAATAGATGTTTTGTAGAAGCTTGCATGACCTGTTTATTTGCAACCACACACAGGCCACTCAAGAGCCCAAGGATGGACAGGATGGTCAACCTGGGTGCCATCTCATGTCAGCCAGGGCCCCCCGCACTCTAGTGTCCCCACCTGGCACACATCTACCCACCACATTGCTGTACACACATCTGGTGGGCAGCCATGACCACAGGGAAGGGCCACCTGCCGCATCCCCAGGACATGGAGGAGGAGAAGCCTGAACTGGAAATGACAATGGAGCACTCTTTGACAATGAGTGGCTTTAAGGTGGCATTTGACCCACTTCTTCTGACCAATTAACAAAAGGAAAGGTCTGTTGGGGGTTTGGGGCAAGATTTTCTCCCATGATGAAAACAATGAGCTTTGAATGTGGTTGGGTTGTGTGAGGGCAAGATGCTTGTCTCCACAGCAGCCAACACAGTGAAAAACTTAGTGACCACAAAGAGGGAAGTTAGCTGCCTGTGAGGACCTGCCAGAGACACAGCTTTGAAAGCTCAGGAGAACTTGGGGAGAAAGTGCTGAGATCAAGTTGTGTTATCTCTCAGGACTCGTCTGGTTGTCATGGTCTAAATCCAAGATTTTGACTTGGGATCCCAAGGAAAGATGGGAATGGTTGGGGGCCCATCTCTGAGTTGAACTTTGCATTGTGGATGGGGACCAAGTTGGGGTCACGTTTGAGCGTGTGGTGATAGCTGTTTCCTAGCTTGGGATGGGCCCTATCCACCAACACACTCCTCACCCACATTTTCATCACCCCAGCCACAACCCTAGATGAATCATAACGTAGGTTTGAGTTTTCCCAATTGTTGATGGTTGGAGTGTTCCTTCAAGCCTCTCACAAATTTTACTCATCTAAGTCCATGAACCAATTCACCCTCAGGGGGCCTCTGAGATTTACTGAAGTCTCACTCTCAGTCGCCCGTGACTTGCCTACCCAAACCCACCTTCTGTTCCCATCCACCACTTATTACTGTAGTTCCCATCAGTCAATCCCTGGAAGTAGCTCTGATTCCAATTCTAGCCTAAATTACACCAACAATTATATATTATCAGGAGAGATATATCAGCCCTTGAATTTCCTGCTTGCAAAATTTATTCCCCCTCATCACACAACCAGTGGAGCCCATATCTGGTCCACGTTCATGAAAAGAATACACAGCCCAGCAGTTTAGAAGGTGCCTGAGGACACAAGTGCAGATGATGCTGTCCTAGAGGCCATATTTGCACACATATATTTGCATGTATTTACACACCCAGTGTGAGGCCCAGCCAGGAACAGAGAAGGGGGGCTACTGAGCTTCCACGGCCAGCAGGTTATATTAGAACTTGGAAGGGACAACCCCCTCACTATAAAGATGAGAAGCTAAGTCCCAAGAAGGGAAAGGTATTGGCCAGAGTCCCAAAGCTCCAAGCTTAAAAGAAGTGCAAACAAGTGAGTTAATAGTGGTGTTAAGGATGCTGGTTTCCTGTGTAGTAAAGTAGTAGAAATGACTTTGTACACTATCCAATGTTAAGCCTTGCTGGTGTGATAGAATTTCATTGAGCACCATAGACATTTCTTGGATGGCTCCCGGAACACCCCCTTCAGTGGTGGACTCAGTCAGACATTACAAGGAATCTTGTCTCTGCTACCTGAAAGGATGCATGCCCCAAAGTGGGTCAGAGACATTCTGCTTCCCAGGAACTTGACATCTGTGCCAGCATGCATGGACTGGAGATCTTTGGGGCTGGGTTGTGTTCATGGGAGCCCACTGAGGACAGGATCCAGAACTCCTGCTGCTGAGCCACCAGGGGCAGCCTCATTTCATCCCAGGTCTTAGTTGTTCACGCCTTCCTTTGATTTGTGAGGTACCCCATAGTCCCTCTAACAAATTACCTTTTTCCTTGCTTAAGAGCTAGTGACACAAGTTTCTGTGGCATGCAATGAAAAAAGCAAACAAACAAACATAAACACTTAACTAATAGAATGACGGTCTGGCATGCCCCAGTTTGCTGCTTCGTGAACAGCAGGTCTGAGAGTTCCATGAAGCTGAGCTAAATCGTTCATGTGGCTTTAAATCTCCCAATGCTATTTACTTGAGCAAAACAAATTCATTAAATGAATAAAGCTACAAAGTATCACCAAACCAACCTTTTAAAAACCATGTTGGGTTTTATTGAGAATATTTGACACTGTGCATAAATATTGTCCCGAAAGGATGATATATTTGTACAGACAATGATCAAGTTCATGGGGCAAAGACTGGGAAGCGGGTCACCCCTTTAGAGACCTTGGGCTCCAGATCCAGGGTTCTTCCTCTGTCCCAAGCACTGCAGACCCAAGCTAGGAGATTGGATCTTTAATTTTTATTCAGCCACAAACTTATTCTCCAGCCTGAAGCAAGCCATTTTGTCTTTCTGAAAACAATTTCCTCCTCTGTAAAATGGGAATATAGAAATAAACTACTTCTAAGTTCCCTTACAACTAAAAAATCCTTCGATTCTATTAAACCAGTCATCAGAAATCTTTCTGTTTATTCATATTTAGGCACCAATTCCAAAAGTGGTCCTTCACCAAATGGGTTGTGTCTCCAAAGAGATTATTGTAATGAGCTTAGCTTAGGCCTCCATGGTCACAAGCCCCCAAGATTGTCCAAAAAGATCTTACCTCCAACTTCTTCATGCCCATATGTAGTCCCCTTACCCCCCGAATCAGAATAATGTGTGTGATGATAGCATACTGCAGAAGTGACCATGTGTGGCTTCTAAGCTGGGTTATAAAAGGCAAGGAGGAAGTGGTTTCCTCCTTGGCCTCCTGGATCACTCACTCAGAGGGAAGCAGCCGCCATTGTGTGAGGGTGCTCAAGCAGCCCTGAGGGAAGGCTTGTGTGAGGAACTGGCACCCACCACCAACAGCCAGCACCAGCTTACCAACTACGTGTGTGAGCCGCTGTGGAAGCAGATTCTCCAGGTGACTGCAGCCCTGATCAGCATCCTGCCTGCCTCCTCACAAGACTCCACTTCAAGTGAGAACTCCCCACTCAGCTACTCCTGCATTCTGGACCAACGGGAATTATGAGAGATAATAAATATTTAATCCACTTACCTTTGGGGTAATTTGTACCCAGCAAAAGATAGCTAATTTCATCTCTAAAATTTGATATTTGATTATTTGACATAAATATTAGAAATCCTGATAAAGGCAGTAATAATGATAGATTATGGTATTTTTTTCTTCCAGAGGTCCACAGGCTTTCAAATATTTGAAACAATTTTCCCTGAGAGATTGTGTGAGGTAAGTGGGAGGCTATGAGAGAGTTACCCATCTTACTGCCGCCTGAGAAATCGTATAGTGTTTTAAAATTGTAAGAGTTTTGGCCAGCCATTAGTAAGCTGATGAAAGGAGGTTTATTGTATTAGTCTCTTTATTTTTGTGTACATTGGAAGAATGCTATGGTCAAAAAGATTGTGATTATTACACCTTTACAAAAGTAAGTGGGATATTGAGGGGAATGCTTTGTAAAGTATATGATTACCTAACCACTATGCTGTACACCTGAAACTAATACAAAATAATATTGAATGTAAACTGAAATTAAAAAGTAAATTTTTAATAGAAATAAAGTGAGTGGGAGAGGGAGAACACCTTGGCAGTGGAGCACACCTGCCTCTCCATCTTTATCTGCTGCACCCTCTACTCCAATATCACTCTGCTCCAGCCACACTGACTTCCTCACTGTTCCTTGAACACACCAAACTCACTTCCCTATCTGAGCCTTTGCACTTGATCTTCCCCCTGCTTCTGGCAGAGATCACTAGCTGTCCTTGTTCCTGGCACATGACTAGACTACATTTCCCAGGCTCCCTTGCAGTTGGATCACCATGTGACTGAATTTGCTCTAATGGAACAAACATGAGCATAAGTGATATCTGTCACATTCAGACTGGTCCATAAGAAAACTCCCAAGATGCTTGGAAGTCCAACAACAATTCATCCAGACCGGTAAGAGGGGCGGAGTTGCGGCAGGAAAAAGCGGAGGTGCGGACCAGGCACGCAGGCAACAGCAGCTGGCAGCCCCCAGATGCACAGGCGGTGACTAGCAGACTCCGTGCACAAGGTGGCAACTGTGCAGAACCAGTGAGGCCGCACAAGGCGGCTGGCTGACCTGGTGGTCCCACATTCACGCGCAGATAATCCAGGCAAAGGGGAAGCGGTGAAAGGGACTGGAATCTGAGAGTGAGTAAAGCAAGCACCATTATCTCCTCTCGGACCCCACCCCCACATACAGCGTCACTACCCAGCGACTGGGCTGTCCCACCCTGGGGAACACCTGAGGCTCCACCCCTCACTACGTAACAGCCACGACTAGACAAAACAAACAAACAACAACAACAAAAAAAACCAGAAATGAAAATGGCTCAAACCGGAGAACAAATCAAAGCCCCAGAGCCAATTTATCTAAGCGATGAAGAGATTGCCAACCTATGAGATGCACAATTCAAAACCCTGGTGATCAGGATGCTTACAGAATTGGTTGATTTTGCTCACAAATTAGTTGAAAAAATGAAGGCTACAATAAGTGAAATGAAGAAAGATGCATGGGGAACCAACAGAGATGGGAGGAAAACTGGGACTCAAATCAATGGAC